>CEMJ01392580.1:41936-56223 GCA_900068955.1 Clitocybe nebularis | reverse complement strand
GAAAGCGATATCTGGGAAAAGTAAGCAGACGTTGTAGGCGATTCCGACGGACTTGGTGTTCTGGGCGGGGACCGGGATCTAGAGCGCAGCACCGGGTCTTTGCCATCCGTGGCAGGATCAGAGGCAAACGTACTTGGAACCTCGGAGGGTTCACTAGGCGCTGCAGAATCCTTTGCCTCGGACCAGGACTTCTCTATGAGAGGCATGTTTCTGGCTAGGTCTTCTCGAAGGGTGTTTGGAGAAAAGCGGTAGGTCATTTCATCCGCATCGCCGTCTGAGAAAGCATCATCGAAATCAAATGAGGAGGTGTTGGGACTTTGCATCTGTACACTTTGTGCCATCCTGTCTATCGTTGTTCTGGGGTATTATGCGGTATGGATTATTGAGAGTGTTGTGGCTGTACCTGAGTAAAGGAAGGTCATAACAAGTAGTCTATGATGTGATCGTGTCTCTCCAACCCCATTTCACTTTTGTATAACACAACATCGAACTCATTCCTTGACATTGTTGGATCAAGCGACTCCGGGTGCCGTAGGTCAGCCAAAGAAGTCTGACTCAAATAGTCTTGGCGCGTCCTCGATATGATCGCGGAAATCCTCCTTGTTCTTGCGGGCCATTCCTCATCTTTATTCCCGACAGACCACACTTTACACCCTTCATTCTCTCCTCTTCTCCATCCAGGTGAACAACAGTGTCTGGAGTCCCTCGGTCTAATTGCTTTCCGGTATCGGAAGATCAAAGCGTCATGTAATACGCTTTCCCGCTCACCTTCGCGTTTTGTGTGTGCCCTCTGTGCGACTTTGAACCATATTTTGAAGGAAGAATACGAGGCTCTCGTGATAGAAACAGAGGCAAAGGTTTTAAGACGTGACCCTAATCTTGTGGCAAGTGGCTCTTTTGTACCATTATCGTCCCTTCGCGCAACTTTCTCAGAATGGGATGCTCCACTTGCCGCGCTCGCATCTCTTATTGATGAATTAGAATCTGAAAAGCACTGGAAATCCGGAGCTTTGATTGATATGCTACTAGCGCGGTCGAGGACTGGTGTACACCGAATTGCACACATCTTGTCACGCCTATCAATTGCTGTACAGCGCGTTTGGCGAACTCAACTCACGGCCTTCCTTGTACACGGCTCTCTATCAACGATAGACCCCCTCGCATCCGAAAACTACGCGCTCCTCGAGGGGACTATTCCGTCCTGTGTATCCGCACAATCTCGTGAGTCTATTGCCTACATCGGTCGAGCTATTGGCACAGTCAAGACGGCGAAATGGCAAAAGCAGCTCCCTAGAAGCCTTGCATCAGCTCATACCGCAATGCTGGAGACTGTACTACCTGAAGATCAACATGCATTCGATCTAGTACTCTCGCAGATCAGAACAGATGTTAGCGAATGGTTATGGCTTAATGTTCTAACTCAAGAAGCTGTTGAGGATGCTGTCAATTCGTTGTGCGTATCAAGTCACTTGCTGTTGTCACTACCTCATGGACCATGATAGAGCGGATTATTTCCTTCTACGCAATGGAGAGTACAGTCTCGCTCTTATTCGTGAAATTGAACGTTTGAAAATATCTCGCCTGACTATACGCTCCGGCCCAACATCCATGATCCGCGAACAGGACCTTAACCTTGCCCTTCTTCGGGCCTCTCTGGGGACAACGGCTCAACATGATCCAACGCTCCCTCATCTTCGTTTCTCACTTCCGTCTGGGCCTCTCCGGCCCCTCCTGCCCTCTCTTGTCACTTCCCACACTCTGCGCTCACCGTCCACAACCCCCGTCACAGTTCCAGGGTTAACGGACCTGCATATATTCAACTCCCACCTCCTCGGTACTCCGCTTACTCTAAGCTATAACGTCACCTGGCCTCTTGATTTGTTTCTTCAACCAGCCGACATGGCTGCCTATGCTGCCCTCTTTGCTTATCTATCCGCTCTACGCAAAACCCATACAAGAGTGCATAGTTGCTGGTCGTCTCTTTCCAATGCCCAACGCGCGCGTCGGCGATGGACTGGCCTTGGAGAGGGTGGTACCACCGAGGATGTAGAAATCAGAACCAGACTACTAAGATGTGGGTGGGGCATTGTCAGAGACATGGAGTGGTTCCTGGACACTTTATTGGGGTATATTATGATGGACGTGGTTGATGTAGAATTTGGAAAGTTGAAGGAGACCTTAAGCAAAGGGAGTCAAGCTACTTCTAATCCCACGACAGGTAGAGGAACGCCTATAGTGGAATTGGATCATGACCCCCAAACTATCCCAAAAGAAGCAACGGTGCTTCAGCCTTCGTTAAGCACAGGACACAATACATTAGGACCCCACCCTCTAGACTTTACAACCCTTCGTATAATCCACACAACATACCTTGACCGCTTATTGACTGGATGCCTTCTTATGAATCCTGCGTTAACGTCAATCCTTCGCCCAATATTAGACGTCTGTGAGCAGTTTGTAGGGCAGGTTGAACGGTGGGGCGGAGACGTACTGCCTGCCCTTTTGTTTGAGGGGAGTTTGAAGGGTGGAGACGAGAAGGTGGGGACCATGGTACAAGAAAGATGGTTGGTTGTTGCTGAAATAAACGAGGTCCGCCCAGATCTCCCTAAACGTTGAATTCTGACTCAATATTTTTAGACGTTACACAATTTACTAGGGTCATTTTATGAGCAATTATCGCTCTCAATATCTCAGCAACCTTTCAATACTGCAACAGATGCATCTAAATCGGTCCTCATAAACGCGAGTATGGTGAATCATACTACGTACAATATTTCTAGAGCTTCAAAAGGGATGGATGGTGGAGTTGGGGAAGTTAGGAGACATGTTGAGCGATTACTATTGAGGCTAGATTTTAACGGGGAGTTTTCTACACCACGCGTCCGCAAGTCGGGGGAACCAGTGGATGTAGATATTCTTCCGCAGGGAGGTTTGATTTAGCTTCTCGAGTAAATATAGGATTCTATTTGTACTGAGTTGAAACTTTGCACATTGGACCCTGTATCAGGGTCGAGTAAAATTTTCAAGTTTCCGCAAAGTCCGCACAAGAGTTTGATATGCCATGTACAAGACTCGGTGCTGGTATCGAGTGGCGCGGGTAATTGTGGAAGGGTCCAAGGTGAAGGTGAGATGGGTCTGATATGGAATGATGTGATGACGATTAGAGATTAGACCATCCAAGCCCGTCCCATGACCTCCGTTACAAACACGGCACAGCGACTCTCCCATCAACTACGACTCCTCAAGCCATATTCTACCATGGCCTCCCGTTCGTTTTGGTTATAATATTCTTCTTTTCATTCTTTCTAACCTTGCGATCCCACAGAGTATACTCCTCGCCTCATCGGCGCGGCCAATACTCTTGGTGATTGTCCAACTGATCCCTAACGATCTTGCTCATAAAACTGATCATATCTATCAGAGCACCGTGTATACATCGAACAGAATGGATCGGTCATATCGCCCTTCCATGATATTCCTCTCTTCGCCGATCAGAATAATGGCATATTCAACATGGTCGTCGAGGTTCCTCGCTGGACCAACGCCAAGATGGAGATCTCTAAAGAAGAGGCTTTCAATCCCATCAAGCAAGATATCAAGAAGGGCAGGTTGCGATACGTTCGTAACTGTTTCCCCCACCATGGATATATTTGGAATTATGGCGCTTTCCCTCAAGTGAGCCCTATAGTCTTTACAAAATACTCTATCATTTATTCCTCCCGCAGACTTGGGAAGATCCATCTCAGTCTCACGCTGAGACCAAAGCCAAGGGAGACAATGACCCCCTTGATGTTTGTGAGATCGGGGAGCAAGTCGGTTACGTTGGCCAGGTCAAACAAGTCAAGGTCCTTGGTATCATGGCGCTCCTTGACGAAGGCGAAACTGACTGGAAAGTCATTGTCGTCGACGTACTTGACCCTTTGGCGTCGAAGCTCAATGACATCGAAGATGTTGAGAGGCACCTTCCCGGCCTGATCAGGGCAACTAACGAGTGGTTCAGGTAAACCTACACCTAGTTTTGGAAACGCTCCACCCAACATCTCTTTCAGGATTTACAAAATTCCCGATGGAAAGCCAGAAAACACCTTCGCCTTCTCGGGCGAAGCCAAAAACAAGAAGTACGCGACTGAGATCATCCACGAGTGTCATGAGGCCTGGCGCCGCCTTATCACCGGGGAAACACCTTCCTCGACTCCAACATACGATCTCTCCATGTATGTCCCGTCATTCAGGCTTTTCTTGTCAATCAATGCTCACCTCAATGCCAAAAAGTCGTAATATCACTATTCAGAATTCGCCTGGTTTTATCCGCAGAGATGATCCCTCTTACACAAGCATCCCTGCTGATTCTAGAAAACCTGCAAACCCCATTGATCCATCTGGTAAGGCTCTAACATTTTGGTATTTTCTCCTCAGCTAACCCTTGCGTAGTTTCCAAATGGTTCTACATCTCTTCTGCGCAAGTTTAAAATAAGTTTTTGTAGAATAAAATTCGTGAAAAACGATAGTTGATGATACAAAACATATTTCGAGCCGTACAAATGTTGGAAGGAATCAAAAGAATCTATGTACGCCAAGTTACACGTACCAGGCGATCTTCTGAAGGGTGGGAGGGACCGACACTCCCTTCGCTGAAATGCACTTTCGAGAGGACTGAACAATTACTGCATTGGAAATATACATTGAAGATAGTCTAAGTTAGATTACAACTTTTTCAAACAAGTCTCTATCGTTGCTTATCACCACCCATGTCAGCCTGGGTGCTAGGGTATCGACAGAAGCGGTCTGAAATGGAAGTGACTGTCCATGTTCCTGGAGAAACCAGTTAGCACGGACACCTAAAAGGAAGCGCAATGCATAGAACAAACCTTCCAAAGCAGAGTAAACGGAGTATTCGTTTGTCGCAACGCGAGAAACCGTATGCGTCTCAAGGACTTTTCCTGGTTTACCGCCTTTCTTGGTGCTAGGCTCTGAGCGTTGGTAGGTGAACGTGAAGGGGGGTTCGCCGATAAGTGTGAAGACGATTTCGGCTTGATCGCCTGGGTTGCCAGTTTAGTGATTGGTTTGCGAAAGCTGAATACAGTAACTACCTTCATGAATATCCTGGTAAATTCTCTTTCCATGTCCAACCTGAGCAGATGGGAGGGGGTGGACGGAAAAACGCAGGTCTGTTACTGCTGCCTTACATAGCTTCTGTTGATGGGCAATCGATGTTATCGTAAATTCACCTGGTTGCTGTTGAAGGAGAGAGAAAGGAGATGTTTTGGCTTCTTGGGTGTATGATTTAGCATTGATACGATACCTGATTCACAATCGTCAGAATATAAGAATTCTAGAGGATATCATGACCGACCCGATAGTCCATGGTGGAATGCCTTCAAGTTGGAATTGTGAGACTTCTCCAACACAGAAGTGTTCCCGACGATCAAATGAATTTATTGCTGCAGTTTCGGCCACATCGACCCATATTGATCTCGACAACGGGTCTAAAGCTGCTGGGGCACAATTCGACGTGTCGTGCACCGACTCGATGGTAATGAGGTGGGGGCCGATAGAAGTAAATTGGTATGAGGGCAGATCGACCTTCCATGACAATGTAGTCACTGTGATAGTCATGGTATCAATTTGACTCGCTGCCAGATTTTTGATAGAAAGTTTCAACGAAAATGGAGGCGTGCCATCAAGGAGTATGATGCCATCCGTCGAGAGTGGATCCTTGGGAGTAAAATCGTCGTTTAGACAGTAAGACAAACGGTTTCGATTCTTGAAGCGTGCTGAAGGGCGCATCAAGACTTGCTGCTCAAACAAGAGTCGTTCCGATCGAGGTATCACTACGTTCTTGTTATTGTCAAGAGGATATGCGGCATCCCCTATCTGCTTGACTTCGTAGTACATACGACCTGGACCGGAAGTTTGGAGTTGGAATCGTGTACGAGATTGAATACTGTTGAAAGTGGGCTGATCGAGAAGCCTCGTTCCACCGGTATCGCTATCTTGCGCTATGTTGTACATGATTTGGAATGGCGGACGACCTGGGCGCGCACTTAGAGAGCTAGCGACCAACTGAAAGCACAAAAGCACTCACCAGTCAGGTCAAGATCAACATGATCATTCACACCTTCACATATAGGTGACAGGATATGCGAGCCATTATAGGGTTCATAAACCGACATTGTATGTGAAGAAAGCTTTGCGGATGGCTTTGGTATCCAATCAACTTTGTACGTTGCCGCATCGGTGATGACTGATCCTGGGCATTGGGAGTCTGCAATCTAATGGGAACGCATTAGCGTTGATAATAGCCTAAAGATATTTATCGTACAGCAATGATTTCGTATAAGCCTTGTTGTGTAACGTGCAATTGATCGTTGGGGGTGTTCAGAGTGCGAGTTAGAATTTTACTATCGTCCCCAACACGTCGATACTTGATATGCCAAGGCTTCAGTGCGAAGCTCGCGTTAGATCCGACGTAAGGAAAAAAACTGAGTGATACCAACTTTATCTCCGGTAAGTCGTAGCGGAAGCTTCGCTGTTTCGTTCTCCAGGACAGTTACGTGACGTTTTTCCTCACTCCCATAGAATCTTGCGGTTGACTGAGAATAGCCCGCATTCAAGCAGTCGAAAGAGACATCATAAAGACCTCTTACCTTAACACGTCTCACATTAACGGAGATTCCTGGGGTAGATATAGTTCTTTTGCATTTATATACGTCTTCGACGCTGACTGATTTTGCGCTAGTGAGATTTTATATTTCGGAAACATTGGTAGAAACACGAACTGATATTTATTTCGAATGCTCCACCGTTTTCGTCTACCGTTTTAGGTATTGGTATTTGCAGGGTTTTGCGTGATACCTCGACCCCTTGGAACTGTAAAGTCTCGGAACTCATAGGACCCACCACTTGTACTTCCAAGTTCCATGGACCAGTTCCCTGGTCTCAACTATGAGTCATTCCCACACGGGTGAAACTACTGAAGGCACCCACCCTTAAATCAACCTCAACACCCACAGCCCCGCCTTCACAGCTACTGATCGTCCTCTTTTTACCAGTTTGAACGCCAACAAAATCGGCAGCCGCTAGGGGATGTATCAATTGGTCGATACTCGGACCTTTGAGTTCGACACTTTTATAGTTGGCATCACTCATTTGAACAAACGTGAAGAGGTAATGCCCGCTGCGTTCGGGTTGTAAAGTTAGCTCCCCCCTTGAGCTGGTAAACATTTTTGATAGTTCGCGAGGGGGTTCGTTGTCTCGCTGCATACGGTAATGCACATAAAATGGAGGTGTGCCGCGGAGAACTAAATTTGCAGAAACACCCGTATCGCCAGAGCTGTGACTGAATGTCAAACACCATGATGGTCTCGAGGTTTAAAATTACCATTCATGAATTCGCTTCCATTCAATTTCCGCTGTTGGGAAGGGTGTTTCAACGACCTTGCATGTCTCTGGGGCCAACACATCACCAGAACACCACTAAGAGGCAAAGGATAAACAGATATAGGAGAACAAAGGAAAGTTACCATACCTTTCCCCGCACCCCAACAATTGTGTACTCCCCAGGAGCGGTGGCATGAACACTAAGCTCCTTTCTGTCACCCTGAGTAGTGAAGGTTTTCCTCCAAGGTTTGAAGCGCTTCATCCCTCTGTTTCTATCTTCGGAGTCCATGAGGGGCTTGTACTTCATTAAAACCTCCCAGGGTGCGTCAAAGTCATCTGCATCACTTGTGGAGATGGTTAATGGTACTTCAGATCCAATAAGGAGTGAGGTGGGGGCTTCCGGACCACAGTGATTGAAAGAGACTGCTGGACGGCGCAAAACCACTAGTGATCGTGTGGTCTTTGTTTGGCTGCTCAATCCAGGATCAACCACGGTTACATCGGCGCCAACCTGTATCACGTTTCCAACGCCATCCGCAACTTCTTCCAACGCGTAAACATGGGTTCCTGGGATATCAAGAGATATTTCTAGGGGGATCTTCAGGTCCTGGGGGACCCTTGTCCCCCTCCACTCCACTCTGTCTGTCGTAGACATCGACCCCCGTTCATTTTCTTCTTCGGGGTGGCCCTCGATACCCTCAACCAAGAAATGCTCACGCCTTCCGTTTATTGTCTTTAACCAACGAAGGCTTAATGGCGGAACGCCACGGATGTCAATTATCATTTGCAGATTTGAATTTGGGCTAGTGCATCGAACTTCGTCTTTGACTAACTCGTCGTCCATAAACTCTACACGTGGACAAGGTACGACCGTCACCGAGGAAGGATACGATAAACGGGCGTCGATATTGGAAGAGTCAAAAACACGTTCCAAGCGAAGGATACCTGGCTTTGTAAGTCGGATGTGAACCAAAGACTGGGTTTTTTGGAGTGCCGAATGGGTATTTTGTGGTTGGCGGTCGTCGTCGTCGTCGTCATCGTCATACTCGTCATATTCATGGGAGTCCCGGATTGTTGAGGGCCGAGACAGTTGTAATTCCTCGATGCGCAATAGCTCTGTTGCCTTCAAGTCTTTTGCAGTCAAATCGACATATTCCAATGAGCCAGAGGCGTCTCCGTTATTACCAAGGGGCGTTAACGAATATCTAAGTCCTTGGATGTTGGTGTTGTTGAGGAGTACGGGGATCAGGACGAAGTTCCCGGGAGGCGTAAGGCAGAATGATAGACCGTGGTGATTGAGTTCTGCGGTGCTTATTGGGGACATTCGAACTGTATGCTGTCCAAGAAGATGAGAATCCTTAGATCCAGAGGTCGGGGATAGCCAACCGAGGCCAAGAGGAGCAATAAGGTTGAACACATTGAAAGGTTCCGGAGTTGCAGAGAAATCCCCCGTATCTGGTGCTGTATAGTCAGATAAGAGACTGATGAGAGAGGATTATTGTACTTGAGAAAATGGGCGAGCCACCAAGACCCCTGTTGGGTATATTCAACGTGATGCCTCCAAATATTAACCCATCTAAAAACCAAAGCATGGTGATCTGGAGTAAAACGACGGCCTTGCTATAGTTTAACCGAGGTATCCGAAGCAGTGCGAGGACGATGCAGTAAGTGAAATCGACGAGTAGCCATTTTCTGCAAATTGCATTGCTACTGTCCACAGATGTAATGGACAGTATATAATCAACACCCTTGATGGCCTGATACCAGAGATAAAATTGAGTATATCGAGTTAGGGAAGGTGACAATGGGACCATCCACCTGACAAAGAAGCCCAAGGCTGAGGTAGTAGAGTCTTTGGGACGGTACATCCATATACCTTTCAGGAATTAAAGGGAGGGCGCCGACAGGTGCTGTTTGCTTTACAGCGGGAGCCGACATGATGACTTGTGCAGCCGCCTGAGCTTTTAAAAAGGCGAACTCTTGACACCAGCTGGTCCAGGCCCGCGGGAATATTAGAGCGAGAGGATGCACTCAGTAGAGGGCCCCGGCGAATATCAACGAAGAGAGAGATAGTAGAAAACGGTTCAGGAATTAGCACCGAGTACTGAATGAGAGCACCAACCTTCAAGTTGTCGAAATGAAGTGTGTACACGTGACCGCATCCTATATGTGTCACGAGTCACGACCCACGGACTCCCAATGAATCTGAATCTCTGGATATAATTCTCCTCCATTGAGCTGCATATTGAACCTTTGGCGGAAGTTCTTTGATCGACCTGGATTATCATTGCAAATACCCAAGTACCATAAACACTATAGGTCGGTTTTGACGAAAAATGCTCATCCTGCCGATTGTCCGCTGATGCAAAGTCACACTGGTGGATTCGCAGCACCAGGTGACTCTCTTGAACGATTGCGCAGTGCTTAACCTTAGACGGATATTGACGCTTCTCGATCTTGGAACCCACGACCCACACACGTGTTGATCTCAGTATCTTGAACTCCCTCCTTAAACTAAGAGCTTAACAGCTACGTACTGGACAAGTCTCCGCGCACAAATCATGTCCTCTCTTCCTCCACTCCCCAGGATAGATGGAGATGTTGATCTGCTCCTCGACGTCTACACACACAGCTCCCTCCGACGCAACGGCACCTCAACAAATGACGAGTATGGAGACACAGAACGCCTTGCAGAACTTGGGTCCAAAATTCTCGATCTTGTAGTTACTTTCCATTACTATGGGAAGAGACCGATGTTGGATGCGACACAGATTGCTGTATGTATTTCTAGACACAAGACCCACGACGTCTGGATGACTAAAAACCATTCCAGGAGAGCAGACGACAAGCAATCTCAGACGAGAAGCTTGAAGCCTGGCTGGACTCGTACAGACTGAGGGAAAAGCTGCGATCGGCTCCCGGGAGCCAGTTCGACAAACTTGTAAGAAGTTTTCCATGTAAGTTCTACCATTTTCAAATGCCAATGCTGCCAGGAAATTCGCTACTTTTTCAATACATATATTGGGGCTTTGTATATACGCAATGGCATGGCATCCATCCAGAACTGGGTAACTCGACTAATCGATCCTGAAGCCGAGTTGGCTATTCTGGATCCTTCGATGCTCAAGGACCCAGGACAGCCCGGACCGGCACCGCCCCCCACCTCCCCTCCTCCACTTCCTCACTTTCCCCCAAACAGTCCCCAGAGTGGTGGCAGCATCTCCAGCCTTGTATCCCTGGCCCTAGTCAACCAGACAGCTGCGCAGAAAGGGTATACGGTGACATATCCGGCCGATCAAGTTGGTCCATCTCACCAACCGACGTGGACCGTTCGATGTTGCTGTGAGTGAAAAATTTTACCTCCAGTGCCCTGTTTAACAGGTATCAAACAAGTAAACGGCCAGGAGCAGGGACGTGGTACCGGCAAAAGCCAGAAGAGTGCAAAGGATGAAGCAGCCCGACAAGCATGGGTGAATATGGGATGGGGACCACGTAAGTGTGAACTTCTTGACCCCGCCAGTCACACTGATTCTTTGATTCCACCAGGTGCTTAACTGAAATCAGTTTCCTGTATTGTATCTGTATATATCCACCCTCTCTTCCATCCATGTAGGATTATCAGGGTACAGTCAATGTCACCAATGATAATTGTAAAACAATGATCATCACAATTATAAGACTTAGTTATATTCTTGAAAGATATTCTCAAATACCAGCAAAGAGTAACTAACTACTAAGATACCAGAATAATATATATGCTCCAGCTAATCCCAATAAAATCTTGACTTGAGGATCAAGATTGGTTACTTGCGCTGTTGCTTTGTTAACTGTAGCTTTCATATCAGTCATGTCCACAGGAGCCGGCCCACCACCAAGGGTTTGACCCTTGCCAGAGAAAGCGCTGGACGAAGAGGTACCAGAGTGTCTGCGGAGGGCGTCCTCAAGGGCACTACGATACATGTTAAAGCAAAGCTCGGCGAGGAAATGATGTGACAGCTATGCCATGGCTTACGCTTTGTTAGCTCCTTTAACCTGATCCACCTTATTCCCCCCCTTCAAGAATACGAAAGTAGGCCTGAGCGATCATCCTCAATCAGCGAACTGAGAAGAGAATATGCTTTTGTAAATTACATGGCCGAGACAGAGTAGCGGCTCGCAACGTCTTTTGCTGCGTCAACGTCACACTTCAGAAAGTTAACATTCTTGTATTGTTTTGAAAGCGCTTCAAAGGTGGGGGCAATTGCGTGACACGGGCCACACCTGGGGATATAACAATAGTCAATTCTGGTTATTTCAATTTCAGGGAAGGTCAATACCAAGTGGCGTGAAAGTCGATAACCTATGCGAATATCGTAATGAGCACTCAGGCTTACTAACTTGCAGACCGAATTAAGAATCTCTCACAGAGAGTTTATCCCTGGATTTGGAAAGAACAGTATCCAGTTCTGATAGTGATGCTAGGTGGGTAATAGACATGAGCTCAGCAAGTACGAGGAATTCGAAAGTAGAGCTGGGAGAGAACGACGTGCTACTATATCACGTGGGTATACTTATCAATGACTTGTCCATACGAGTATGATGATACAAACACTGCCACAAAGTTGGCAGCGCGCCAGCCCCTGCATCGCGACAGGCACCACATGAAACCACAAAAAAAATTACGGCGGCTGGCGGGACAATAATCCGCTACTTTAGTAGCGGGAATAAATGTAACGATATCCTATTGTGATAATGCGAAAGTACTTAGGGACAATACAGAACTTCTTGCATCGGAAAAGCTGCAGATGAGGAAAAACCGGGAGTTGGGGGAGTAGACTTTACCCAAGATGAAATAGGGACACAGCCTCATTACCAGAGTACCAAGCAGGGAATGCTTCTCCAAATCTGCTAATAGCCAAATTGAAGTGTACGCTAACTGTAGTTCGTTGATACCGCGGAAAACATAGAAGGCGTTATTACATTGTTGTAGTTGTTCCCGCCCCTGCGCTAGACTCTTTTCGTGCTTGACGGTGGCGTGGGCTGGGTGTGAGAGGTTCGAAACCAGGTACATCCACCGGATTGGTAGGGGGCAGGACTAAACAGTTGATGTCCACATCTAACAACTCTGCGAGGTGCGAGCGAGGAATAATGTGTTTCGTTGGGTAGTATGAAGGCTTTGAGTGATCCCCGACACCCGTCGAGATGTTACCAAGCCAGCTCCGTTCCCCCGCAGACGAAGCTCTCCGGCGGCGAGGTGGTCCCAACGGTAAATCCGACGATATCTGCCTTTGGATCTCAAGAGGGGTCGCAAGTTGAGGAGCAACGGAATGTAGCCATGTGTCAAAGGGGTCAATAGATGTGGTCTCGCCAGCCTGCCTCGGAGCATGTGACTTTGCTCTTCTGTGCGTATCCCAGCCATCCGATGATGCTAATTGGGCGGTTGTTGTAAGGATCTTTAGGGGTGGGGTTCGAGCGCACTCGGCTACAGGTGACGACAACTTTCTTGTTCTGATTTTGGGAGGTTCCATCTTCTCGGCAATTAGCTTTGTTGCGACGCTCTTCTTAACGATATACATAAGCTTGATCTTTTTCCCCTGAATCGGATGGAGCAGAAGAGGGGAGCAAGAAAATGACAAAGGAGTTAGGACTTTTTCACCATCCACGGTTTTCTTCCCTGACGAATCGACTTTACGATCGTCCACTAGGTAGTCAAATTTCCAATGGAGTCTATGACTATCGGCTGTACGGGGGGGACTCCTGCCTCCATTATCAGGCAAACAAGATGCCTCACTTCCATTGACAGTATAAACCCCGTTAGATTTCAAACAAAGCGACGCTTGCCGGGATATATAATCTCGCGAGTCCTCTCCGTTGACTGTGACCCGCCGCAAAACCGGGAGTCCATCAAATGGGGCATAGTGGAAATTGAATATTTGCCTAGTGGCCGGCCTGAATTGAGCCACGCTATCGTTGCAGTGGCCCCGATGTTGTTGTAAGAAATAGCCACAGAATCTAAAACGCGCCTGAACAGAGCGAAACCCCTCCTGATCAATTAATATTTCGACCACCGTTTCATCCAGCCACGCGAGGTGGACTGGGATAGTCGGTTTAACCGGATGGGGCGTTGTAAACTTACTTTCGAAGGCCGTCCAGCCGGATTGATACAAAGCTTGTGTGTTGAAACTATGTACGTGAGGGGAGCATGGAGCGGAGCCACATCGCGAGGGTTCAAGAATTACTGGTGCAGCTTCCACAGCTACACTTCTGATACAGGGGTCCACAGGCGAGTCCTTTCTGTGTTTGAGTAGCGCTAGAAATGATTCATTTGTCTGAGGTGGTGGCGTTTGTGGAATATAGTTCGGAGGACACAACACTGATTGAGAAATCGGGACTTCCTTCGAGTCGTCATCAGGTATCGTGGAAAATGTTTCGTCATGTTTCTGCAAGTTGTTGTGCTCTTCCACTTGTTGATGAGAAGTGGTTTGGGAAAAATTCGGGGCGATATCTGGGATGATATCATTTGCCAAAGATAGCATGTGGGTAGATATAGGAAGACGAGAACCTGAGGCATAGTGGTGATCACGATGAGCCTCGCACGGCAAAGGTCGCAAGGGAGGGGTGCGGAGTATAGTAGATGCGACAGAAACGGAAGTAGCACTAGTAAAGTCGTCTTCAGTATCTGATAGGTGATCGTATTTCCGTGACATGTGTGGTAGCAATATCCTCCGAGAAATCAAGCGCCCACTAGGTGTTGGTCCGAAGGTCCCGACAGAGTCGATGCTGGTGCTTGGAAGAATACAAATATCATCAGGTTCGGCCTCCGATTCGCAACGACTGTTGGGGCAAGATATCAGTTTTGGTCCTTCGGGTCCCAGTAGTAAAATCGGTATTTCTCCAAAGGTGGGGACCGCAGATAAGCTTGGGCTCG
>CEMJ01392580.1:1954-29517 GCA_900068955.1 Clitocybe nebularis | reverse complement strand
GGAGGTGGGGGTTCTGGGTGGGGTAGTGATGGTGAAAGCAATGGGTGGGGAGATAGCGGGCAGAGCCGAAAATCTTCTCTCCGGCATGAAGTTCAAAAAACCAACTCAAAAGCCTTTCCCGGAGCAGGAGGGCACAATAAGGGAGACGAAGTCTCAAAGACTGGTCAAGTGGTCATACCGACCGACGGAAATCCCAAGGCAATGCTATACCCAACGAAAGCACCTACCACGCCCCATTTACCGCCCCAGATCACAGCTGCGCTAGGACATGTAACTACAGTCCCAGCGGCTGTCAAATTGCACATTCAAACGACTTCTCTCGCAACAGTTGGTCCAAGTTCTAGTGTGCTTTCGGATTCAGCTCGTACTTATGATTTGGAAACTCCCAACCGCGTTCATACGTTCGCAAGCACAATAAAGTCTGTTCGACTTACTTTGCGATATTGGGCACTTTTGACATTTTTTCCGTTAGATATGTTCAACAGGCTGTTAGACTTCAACTAGAGCTTGATGAAATTCAGGCACAAGTAGAACGTTGGAAAACGACACAAATGTCCGCCCAATATACGCGCGCCACCACTGCAACCCGCAAAATACTAGACGACGAACGAACAAAGCTGGCACAAGAGGCAGCAGAGATCAGCAAACGATTAAAGCACTCTATTGGAATTCTTGTGGACTGCCAAGACCTCTCGAAGTCTACGAACAAGCCTCTTCCCAGTGCCAACGAAGATCAACTGATGAGGTATACAGCACAGCTGATGGATTGGATCAAGCTGCTCCATGTTTATAAACACGCTACATCCCTTAACCCACCCCAAATTCCACCTACCCAAGATCAGCCGTTGCCGTTATTAAAGAGTATGCAGCTATCGGCTACAGAGCTTGAAAACCGTACGGATTCTCTCATGGAACAGCTCGACTCCAGACGACAGCACCCCGATGCGACGGATGATGAAACCATCACTACACTTGTCAGCACATACGGTGGAACACAGACAAACAGATTAGCTATAGAGGATGATCAAATAGCAGAATTATCAGAGAAGGCGGATAGAGTGGGTGATAAACTTGGGGAGCAAGCTTTGCTGGTCGCCGAGTTATACTCCAAAATTCACCATAACGAGCAAGATCTTCAGGCACTCAAGGGCGAGAAGGAGAGTCTTGATGCTCTGCGATTTCAGGTAGAATCTTTGTATCTTGAGTGTTTCACTAACTTTACGAAGAAATGTCTACCTTCTAGGTGGAATCTTGTCTTACACTGTTTGATCAATGGCATAAAGAAGATACTACGCAAATCCAAGACTTACTAGAACAGATACAGAACCTCCACACCTTTCGTTGGCCCAAACCCCCGCCGTTTGACGCAGATGGACTTCTCGCGGGTATCCGACAGATAGTGTTGGAGAGCACCGAGAAGGAGGTTGTTCCTGTCGTCGCATATTTCCGTTCGTTCTGTGAAAAGGATGATGATCGCTTTCTGGCGGAACTTTACCAGAAGCTACAACCTACATTGGATCTAGTGGACGATATCTACCGACGCGCGGAGGAAGTCATGCCACCGAAAGTCTGATGCCGCAGTGGTCCCACCATTAAGCCTGCTGTACTGTCGGGTCCACGATTTTTGTATCAGCATCTTCGCATTATTATTGATACCACCTTCAGGTTATACCAACGTGCATTAATGTACTATATCAAGTTCGAAAGTGTATGGTGTTACACTCTTATTACTACTTCTATCATTGCCTTTCTATTGTTTGTCCAAGAGGGATATCATCTTCACTCTCGCTATCAGGGTATGGGGTATATCGATGGTAACGTGCCGGTTCTTCTCCTAACTCCATCAAGTACCGTTTCAGCATGTCCTCTCTCCCCAACGTCCGAACTTCGTAGCCCTCTGATCCACTCCTGATATATGGCCTGTCGTCATCACTACTTCCAGAAGATGTTACACCCTCTGTAAGATTAGGCCCTGCTGCTTCTTGGTAGTCAGGATGATATGGCGGTAGCGCTGATGTTCCTGCATCTAGATGACCACCTCGGTATTTTGTGGAGGCAACACTTCGGAGGTGGGCATTGTAAGGTTCAACGTTGGGATTGACGGACCCGTTCCCGTATGTCCAGGGAGAGGATGGAAGTGTAAAAGGTTTGCCGGAAGCATCCACTTCATCAGTCATGGGATCTCGTGGAGGCCATATCTCACCACCTAGGGGGTGGTACGGTTGGTGTCAGTAGTCAATGTTATGCAACAGTGAGAGAGATTCATGTGCTGGGACTTTCAGGGAAGAGGGGCACGAGCGCTTACAAGCTGGTATTGTTATTCATCGTATTGGGCACCATGACCTTCTCATACACAGTCCCCACCAGAAGTTCCCGGCACATGTTTCTTTTTCATGGTTGATAGCTCAAGCCACTCACCATCACTATTCGCAAGTTGGTATTTTAAGCCGGTGCCAGGTGTGGTGGTTGGCCAACACCAGAGAAACGGATTGCTGCCAAGAATACTCTCGATGTTTCTCCTCTTGCCTAAGCTCTGATGGATTTTGAAAAGGCATCGTTGAAAGGAAGTATCAGAAAAACCTACATAAGGAAATTTGACCTAAGATTGGAAAACGAGTAAATATTATAACCCGTCATAGTAACAACTCTTAAGTACCTCGCGAATTTTACCTCGGCGAACCATGGTGGCTACTCTGTCCTTTTCCCATCCCTCGATCGTTGTTGAATTTCCCAATAAACTGTAAAAGTGATAGATGCTGAAACGTGATGAAGGCAGAATCTTTGGCGTGGGGATTGAATATATATACCTAAACGCCCCAACAGCCAAAAGGACAGGTATACAGGCGACGTAGTTAAGAATTATAAATATGAGTTCTAAACTCGTTGGTTCGTCCTGAAAATCCATGAGATCACGAGATAAGTAGACGGCTGGCACAACATACCCAATATCTATTTCCCATCGTGTTGAATACTCTTCGTGTTACCATTGAGAGATGATAGGAGCACGCAAGGTCCACATAGAATAAGAAGCGAATAAAGTGTCCATAATTGAAATGTCCAACGCAATTGTTGATCCACGGACAATGGTGATCTAAGGAAGAAAGATTCGATTCAAAGCTAGCATCAAATCAATCAAAACGAACCCATGCGTAGAACACATCTACGAGAAAGGGTCATTCCATTTTAGCTTACACTCTGTAGATTTGGATGGCGATAGCAAACCTATTACACTGCCTACAATGATGAGCTCTTGGCGGCTTGTATCTTTCACACATCCGACAGTATCTGGGGCCGCCAGTTAATTTCTTAACTTCATATCCATCGGAATGCGTGTCGGGTTTCTTAAATGGGTATAATGTTAATGGAAGATTGTTGTCAACAAGCGACCACCAACCCAGGAATCTGGTACCCTTCCAGGGTCGGTTACAACACACAGGAAGTAGTTCCAGAGGAGCATAGCTACTAAAAGGCTGAATGATTTCTTTATGTCAGGACAGATTATGTATTACAACACTGCTCACTTGAACGGCACAAGAAGACTAAGAAGTTCCACAGAAATTACACCGCCGTACCAAGGCCATATGATGAATATTTGAGAGGAGTATGAGATGAAGCAGATGAGACATAGAACGAAATTGACAATCAGCCGACCAACGAGTGGGTGCATGAGTGATGCTGCACAGTGGAATGGCAAGTTGAAGAGAATGTGACTTAATTACGAATTCGAACGCGCTTTCAATCACGTGACACATTTTTGAAGAAAATCCCCACTTTGCCTACTCTTGTTGTCAAACCATGCAACGTTTGGCCTGCCGACCTTGCCTCAGCTATCAGCGCCCTCACATACTCCAGGCGGTCCGACTCAACTCCAGTGATGCGGCAGATGTCGGTCGTCCCAAGAGTTCGGATATTCAGCGGCCCACAAAAACCCGAATAGCAAGTCAATGGGGTGATATTGTTATTCGTATGTTCAACCTCTTTTTCCTCTTGCAAAAGCTCACTTTCACCAGCCAGTCGCGAGGAGATATCTTCTCGAGCATCTTACCATCCTGACCTAGGTTATCTAAAAGGCGGAGATGCAGCCACTGGCTTGGCTGGGCGCTTAGCTCAGAAGTGGAAAAAATCTGACGCAGAACCCCAGAGCCAGAAGGGGCCTCAGAAAGCGAGCCAACAGAAGTCTAGACCTCAACTTAAAGAACACAGGCGAGCAAAACCCCATAACGAACGGCAAACCCGCCAGCCCACGCTCTCTCCGCCTGGAGCTCCATCATCTGAGGTAGTCCAGAAGCCCCGGGGACCTCGAGTAGACCACACTATCGCTCAAAGGAGAGCAGAACGCCTTGCTCGTGAGGAGGCAAGGGAGAAGATTGATCGACAACTGGGCTCTCCTAATAAATATCAACGCTCTACATGGAAAGACAGAGACCAGTTTGAAGGCACCAGCATGCTCGGCGCCATGTTTAGCCATCCATCTGCAGATGCTCTTCCACACCGTCGCGGGGCGATGGACGGTTCTGGTACCCGTGAACGACGTGTAGGGCGAAGCAATATCAATCAAGCCAAACCAAGAGGTGGAGCGAGGGGTGGCCCAGGAAGAGCGCTTGTCTCCTCTCGCCCGAAAAGATCGTCTGATGATGGAGGTATCGGAGACATTTCCCTCGAAATTATCGAGGACGGCGGTGATGATAAGGAGCCTGCCGGATTCAAAAATCCAGAAACATATTTTGTCGACCTTGATAGGATGTTCGGCCAATTCCCTACAACACATGGCATCATTACAGCTCAGCAAGGTCACCAACGGGTTGTAGGCCACCCTCAGTGGGCAAGAGAAACGTTTGGAGGCGACTATTCTCGGTTTACGCCTTCGTCCTTGGATACTTACACCGTCTCGCATCGTAAATTGGGACCCTTAAAGCACGCGGAAGTCGTTCTCGCCAAACAACAGGATGTTGATATTGGTGCGCGACACCGAGCTCTGAAAATTGTAGCATCGTCGGTTGGTGTCAATACAGATTTAATGAAGCGGGTATAAATGGGGGGTACATTTACTTTACTCTGCATAATAAACATGAAAATTAAACCATATTTCACTGTACAAAAAACTAAATACCAGCCCAACTAGGACACATCATCGGGTAGACCTCCATCTATTATGGGTCTGTCCATATCCAAGTTGTTAGTTGGACTAGGCGTATTTCTTTCTGTTTTATTAGGCTCTTCTGGATATACCCAAGCTGGAAGCTCAAAATCTTTACCCTCCTCAAAGATCTCGCTGCGTAACTTGGTGCCGAACGCGGAGAGATGACGCTTGGCTTTACGTGCACTATTCCCTGAGCTCCGAATAGCCGCAACCATTAGTACTGAGTTTGTCCGCTCAGCTCTTCCTGCAGCACCGGCGTATGAAACATGTTGTTTCGATGACTGGCCTGTTGTTGGTCTTGATGTAGATCGACGAACGTTAGGCACGGAGATTGATTCAATTGGTGGAACAGAGGGTTCCTTCATGGCATCAGGAGAAGAGGCCTTGGGGAATATGGTTATTTTCGCACGTTTGTGGGGGCGGGATACGTATACAGTTGTTTCGAGCGGCTCGACTGAAGCAGATATGTAACGCTCCTCGTCGTACATTGGGGTTTCGTCCGGGCTGGCTATTTCCAGCACGGCTATGTCTGGGTTAGACATAGGGGTGGTTGGTCTCGCTATCGATTCTGGGTTATCAGCTGATATGGGAGGCGGGGAGGAGGCTACAGGCGAAGTAGGTCTATCGTCCGAGATATCTAGAGTTAGATGTTGATTCTGTTCTGACAACGCCGTCTCTGTGTTGTGTCTCGTTTTACGGATAGTAGGCTTGGATGTGGGTGGGAGACTTTTCCTCCCCTTCTTGTATGAGGCTGAAGGAGGCGTGGAGAGATATGCATTGGCTTTCTTCGGGAACTTGATTTTCAACTTCAGCTTTTGAGACTCCTTCTGCGCCACTTCCAAAAAGGGTTCCTCCTCGGACTCAACAATATATCGGTCCTGGGTATCTCCTCCAGCCTGATTTGAACTTTCTGCCTCGATTGCGTTGCTGAGACCACTTTGGCCGGGGAGCTTTTTCAATCTGTCAGGTGGCAATAAAACCCGATAGCGCTCCTCCAACATAAGAGCCACATCAAGCATTTCTTTCCGTCGTCGTTCGCCTTCGTTGTGAGCTGCCGCACCGTTTGGGTAAGATCCTGAAAGACTTTCGTTTGCATATTCGGAGTCACCGTCTGCTTTCGCTGGAACGGGAGAAAACGAAGATGCTGGAAGTGCAAGAAAAGCCCCGCCATCCATGGCGCGCAACTGTTCGATCCTCTCTTTAAGCTTGTATTGTTCATGCTTGAGTTTCTCCTTCTCCCGAAGCCGTTGTCGTTTTTCAAATGATTCATATTTGCGGTGTCTTTTTTCATACGCAGCATCAGAGGTATCAACGGTTCCCTGGTTTATCCGCAAACATTGAGGAAACATAGTGTGCAATGGCAGGGCGAACGCACATCTTCTGAATTTCTGGCTCTGAACCGGCCCCCAACGGTTGGGACATCCGCTGAACTGACAAATTCAGGAGTTTGGATGATTTGCTGCTCTCTGTAGGCTTTGAGGACCTCTGGTCGATCAAAATACCGGTCGTTCGCGTGTATGTTGATTCCCAGTCCTGTTGTAGCGGATGACTTTGCCGCTACCGCCGGGTTTGTAGTCAATAAGAATTGTGTATCCACAGGGATAAGTGGTTCGTTCTCAACTGAAAGTAATTTATTCAGTTAAAAACAACGGCCAGAGAATGCACGTACATCTTCGCCTCTGTGTTTCTAGTATCATCAAATCTGCATCGCAACTTCCAACGCCAGGACCTCCTCGCCTTGAACGCGAAGGTAGAATACGTTTTTGGCGGGATTGCGATCTAGAGTTGGTAAAGGATGAAGGCTCATCCATGTCGGGGTGAGTGGCCCTCTTTGAAATTTCAAAGTTATGTGGTCGTAAAACCCAGAGAGCTGTCGGAGTCCGTTCAAGTTGTAATGGCGGTCGGTTCAGCAACTTTACAGACAATGACTTGGATTTATTTAGTATATTAGGAACCCTTTACATAGTTCGAAGCCAACTGTATTACATTAAACCTCAAGATTTCACCTCGGATTCAGACATCAGAATCGGTCGAACAATACTGACCCCTTCACTCGGGCTGAGCACACGGCTTCCTCAAGTTGGGCCTCACTGCCTCAGCTTTATGTTTGATCCCTGGATATAATGAATATCCAACCATCCCCCTTTAGAGTATCTACGGCCTCCGCTAGTCGCTTCTGGGGGACTAAGACATAATCCGTATTCCTACACAATGTTTCAGTGGATAATGATGAGCTCTTGAAGGCCTCAAGGCCTTAACCCTCACCAAGTAGAAATCGCAAACACAGGGATTTCTGCCGTTTTGAGAGGCGTAGTAAAGGCTGCCATAATGCCAGTCAGGTCTAAACCACCCAATAGAATCATCCATTAAATATTGTAGGTTTATGAAGACGATCAATGTACCATGTTCCATTGGCCCCATTATTTTTATGCATGTCCAGGTCGACAACTGCTTCAAATCATCCGGCATCCAGTGCTGATATTCGCCCACGAGGGACATTTCTTCATTTGTTTTGGTCAACGATAGGAATCCACCATTTGTACTCATGAGGTCTGTTTTGATGGTCGACGGTATGTCATAGCCAGGCTGATATTGGGCAACGAAGAATGCCCCAGATAAAACCTGAAGTTGGAGTGATGGGTGGGTTGAAGGAGGAGGCATCTCTCACTTGTAGGTACCACGAGATTCGATGATGTAGTTGGTAGTCTATCACCGTTAAACTCCAGAAAAGTAACAACTTGTAAACTTAAAAACTTAAATACCAAAGATGTTTGGCAATCTCGATTAAAGTCTGTCGCTGTAAGGGATGTGCATTCGCTGACCTTGACAGTTATCTGGAAGGATGACTGCACAACATAGAGGTAATATCACGAGAAGCAATGCAGGCCGCGCCAGACCAAATCCGGCCGATTGAGCAACAAACTTTCACCGCCAGTGTACATTCATACAGAACTATTCATTGTTGTATGTAACAATCATTATCCATCTTTCATTCATGACCCTATGATGACAAGACTGTAGTCTTGGCTGTGGCTTGTGCCAGTAAAAACAGTAAAAACGGTTTGGCCGCTGGGAATTCCATCGCTTGTGAATGAAGTCGATCCCCCGGATGCGAGGAGTAAATTCCCCCCTGAGACAACCTATATCCGTTTCCAAAAGTATGTATAGTCTGGCCATATCGATAGGATTGACACTTACGGCAGAAAATGTTGTTTGTGCTACACCACTGCCACATGCAAACGTTCCACCGCTAACTCCACAATTTCCTTTGGAAGAGATCATGGTGAAGCTAGAGCTGCTTCCGGAAATCGTGTAGGTGGCGAGGGTTTGTGTTGACCAAGTTCCAGCGGAGAGGAGACCGCCGGTCATAGTACTTGACATAAGCGCCTTGATGGTGGCTTTGGTAGGGAGGCTTCCAGGTGTCTGTTGTATGTTTGAAGGTAGATCTATGGGAGGACAAAAATCACATACACTTGTTCCAGTGGGACCTCCCTATTTAGTAGGGCCTTTAGTACCTGTCGCTAGAGTCTATCTGGAGTACTTACGGGTGTCTGGTGATAAGGAACGGATATCAGGGAATTATCGTCGATTTACAGAACAGAAAAGATACATGCCGTAGTGGTTGGGGATCCAGATTTTAATGGATATTTTATCCCACTGGAAGGGCAGGAACCCGATTCAGGCGCAGCTTGTGCAGAAGATATCTCAACTAGTGGGGCACATACGAAAAGAATAGACAGCTTACTGATAGGTACGAAGACACCGTCGATAATCGAACCCTTCAGATTGAAATACCAACTAATCGCATTGAGGTTGTTTGATGAGCAATCCAGCGAAGGCGAAAAACCCTGATGATTGGTGGGTATTGTATCAAATAACTCGATACAGCTAAAGTTTGGAATAGTTATACTTACCCCCGATGCATCCTTGAGAGCGGCGGTGAGAGTAGCAAGTGTGTAGGTCTTACTTGATGAGGGCGTGATACCCGCGTTTGCAAGCCAGGTATAAGTCGGGAGGTTCTAAGAGGGTTTAAACTTTTTAAGCTTTTTCCGAGACCCACCATAGATTGGTTACCTGGAATAATTTGACTACAGTCTGGAAAAATGCCACTGCCTGGTTGGAAGAACTCCGATTGAACATAAATATCACAGGGGCAAGGGGGTTCCCACCTCTGCGCCCTTGACGCTCCCGCTGGGAAGACAGCTTGGCTCGAGAGTGCTTCCGGTCCATCAATAATACGACACTATGGTCTGACCTTGGGCATAAACATACCTCATGCAGGTCCCGTGTGTGGACCATTCATGCTAAGTTATCTATTTCAGCATACTCGCCAAAGTAGGATGAAGTCGTCTGCAGTAACTTACCTCCCAAAATTGCTCATTTGCTCCGTTGATATCAACCCAATGCTGCTGGGGCTGTAAGTTCCCATTCCGATGTTTTATACTGAACGAACCGTTTGCATAAACGCAAGCGTGTCACTGGCACCATTTGCGGTCAACAACTATATATCGGGGGTATTAGATCGTTGTCCTGAACTTATCACAGTGCTCGACTGACGGAAGCAATCCCTGTGTATGCCCGAGATGGATCGCAGTTCTGCGAAAATGACAAGTCACAACTAAGAGAAGTATCAGCTATGCGCTGCTATGTCTGATAAAGCTTTTACTGATCAGGCCATAAACCTGGAGAAAAAGTTAGAAACTAGATGCCTTCCTAGCCACAATGCGTACCGTGTATCGTCCAACTATCAACGGGACCCGTAGACGGGGATGTGTCCCAGAACTGTGTCTGTAGAAGAAGACCCTGATGAAACGATTTGGGTTAGTTTGGGGATTGGACAATGGGTGGGCCTCTTACGCCAGGTGATTCAAAACAACAAAGATTTGAAACTGACGATGAGTTATGGCAAGACGCTGTTCCAGAAGTGGAGCAACCAGAGCTGATAGCATCTACTCTTCGGAAGAGATCAGGTTTCTCAGAAAAGGAAGGAAAGGCCAGGGAAATTCCAGCCAAACCAAAGAAAAAAGCAGCACTGAGCATCTTATCTGGTCAAGTTGCGAGGGGGGATCAGAGATGGAACCTTCGCAACGGCCTAGTTATATGATTTAAACAACTAGAAGTCGGGTTCGGTATTAGATGATCCGCAGGATTTCAAGTGATGGGAGATTGAGAACCAGGACGATGAGATAAGAGCTCATGTGCGTGGTTTACCAAGGCATGAAGCCCTATGACACCTCGTGTTCACGTCGTGAAGAAGTACTCACTCGACTTCTAGCGGCTGGTTCATCTTGTCGTATTGGGTGATCGTGAATAGGCGATCCCAGGAGGCCAATAATAGGATATGATGGAATCTGGTCAATTATAGGCACATGTAACCTTCATCGGGATATCTCAATGGTCGGTGCACATGTATACACAGAAGCTGCGAAGACAGTTGATATTGATATTGCTAGTCCGTCTATATGAAGCACATGGGAACGATTGGCAGAGAGCCGTCCGGTGCGTCTACGGAACATTCAATATCCACGAGGTACTTGTAGTCGATTTGTAATAGCTAGGATAAACGTCGGCGAGCTGGCAGATGACACTGTTCAATGCCTGCTTGACTAGGAGTAGAACAATAAGACCCGCGAAGTGGCAGTAGTCATGGGCGAAAACGCTGGGATCAGAAAGTACCAACATGTACAACGTGCCGGTGGTGCTCACGTCATTGTGGAAACTCACAGTAAGTTATTTTTGGGAATCATTTTCGGCTCTATGGGAAGAAGATCCTAGCGTTGGCACCGTCCATTCGTCTGTCCAGTTTGACTCCCCCGAGGGAACCGAAGCGCCATTACTCTGTATGGTCTGATCGTATGGGGCATATTGTTCCACGGCCATGTTTATCCCAAAGGCGGAAGCAAAGCGCGGATTGATATGAGGCTGCACAAACTGTGATGGGTAATACTGAGATTCGAAGGGATATGATGGGAGCTGTTGAGCCTGATGAGGTTGATACCCCCATGAATCAAGGGGAGAATTTGAATTTTGCTGCGTTGCATAAGTTGGCCCAGGAGGCATCTGTCCTGTCGCACGGGCAATGGCAAGAGATGTTGGGGACAGAGGTCGAGTGATATGAGGGTTGTAAGGAGCTCCTGCATTTGGCGGCATTGCAGTCATTGGAATAGGAGACCAAGCTGCACTGGCTTCAACGCTATCCCTTCGGGAATTAGGTCGACGATCATGGTTTCCCCTGTTGTTATCACCATGGTCACCTCGGCCTCGACCCCGGCCCCGCCCCCTACCCCGCCCCCTACCCTCTGGTCGGTCGTGCCCGCGGCTACGGCCCGCTGAGCCGAAATTGCGTTCAGCATCATGGACAGGCGGGTGGCTCCTTCGATCCCTGTTTGCACTGGTAAGATCTGGTTGCTGCGGTGTTGTAGATAGGTAATCATCCGCATATGGATCATCATAGGGTATTGGAGGGGGGCGCGAAGGCCCTGTACCAAAGTCAAGGTCATACGGGCCATGCTCATCATAAGCATTTCTAGTCATGGCTGCTAGGTCTTGATCGTGCATTTGAGATGGGTTTGGTGTTGACATTCTTGATGGAGGAACCGAATGTCCTCGAGATTCTCCCCGTCTGAGATAACGGTAAGTTTGGGTTATAGCTACGAAAACGACGTACATACTTTCTTTTGAGACTACTTTTGAAAGCAGCCTCGGCCTCATCGTCCGAAAACTCCAATTCGTTATCGGCAGGCTCTTCATCGTGGACATTGCTTGCATCACTGCCCTTCATTCGCTTAATATGACTCAAGAAAACGAAGCGACTTCGGTGGGGTACATGGAAGACCTCCCGGGATATTTGTAATTGTTCGGGATTGGGAGGTTGAGTCTTGTTGAATTTAACTTGATACAAGGGTTGGGATGTGGGCCCAAAAGTTTCGTATATCTTTCTATAACTTCTAGTTTGTTCAAATAACCAAAAAGCTGGTTAACTCACATATCCAAGAACCTTTCTATCATCAAAGACGAGGAGGGTATCAGAATCGAGGGCCCTTTCGGATCCTTGGTCCAAAATTTCGGAAGGTAGGCCTTTGATGACAACTGCTCTCTCCATAACAGCCATGATGTGACCTACCTTCTCCAACTCTTCCTCCGGTCCCACTTCCTCGATGCTGGGGACAGCGATGTCTTCCTCATTAAGTTCGTGTTTTGTTTGAAAGTATGTTCCTGTCACTGGTGCAGGCCCGGAATCTTCATCATCATCAAGGTCAAGATTGGCAGGAACGTCATCATTTCTATCCGAATCGTCAGAGTCCGAGTCTGAATCATCAGAGCTGGAGTCTGATGGATCGGGCCTGTGAAATCATATAAGAGCATGGAGAGTGGAGCGAGTGGGCATACGTGCGATATTATTTTGGTTATTTCATCCTCATCCTGGACTGCTATGAGGTCTGCTTCAATCTCGTCCTCACTGCCATTTTCACTATCTGAGCTGTCGATGCAGTCATCTGCAGTATTAAAGCTTTTCTGGGGTATCGGGAGCGTGTTTTTCGTGACGCCAATAATGTCGTGTATTAAGAGCAGATCTTGGGGAATATTCTGAGGCACTTTGAAGTCGTTCATTGCCTTCAACGTGAAGGTTTAAGTCATGGATGTTTCAAAAGGCATCCGACGAGTCGATGATCGTCGGGAAATTTTTCATATTACCGGGCCGGTCACATCAAAAAAAGTTGGCGGTTGTTCAATGAGCTGTTTACCACCTGAGCTCATCCATAAAATGCTAAGAAGTATCCGGCATACGCCACTTTCTTTCTCGAAACGAGTCTATTCAACGACATCTCCAAAAGCGCCCATCAAACTTATTGCTGAGCTCAGGAAGCTCACAGAGGTTTCTATTACCAAGGCTCGTGAGGCTCTCAATGCCTCAAATAATGATGTTGACCTTGCTCTACAATGGCTACAAAAAGATCTCGTGACTTCTGGCGCTAAGAAGGCAGCCAAGGTTGAGGGAAGATTTGCGGGGGAAGGCCTGGTCAGCACTTCAATTCTGTCTAATGGGATTGGATCCAAGTCGGGATTGGGTCAAGGGGGTGTTCGGGCAGCGATGGTGGAACTTAACTGTGAGACTGATTTTGTGGGGAGGAACGAACTGTTCGGACGACTAGCCGCCGACATTGCGCACACTGCGGCATACATTTGTGATCCCTCTGGGTCCGAGACGGCCTTTCAGAAAGTTCCTCTGGACATTTTGAATGACGCGCCGTTGATATCCCAATTACAGCCTCATAACCCGGCTTCAGGAACTGTGGGGAGCTCCATTCGCGACATGATAGCAAAAGTGGGGGAAAAGATATCGCTGCGGAGAGTTGTTGCCCTGGTCGAAAGCTCACCACAGGCACAGTCACACATTGGCCTCAGGCTTGCGTCGTATAACCATGGCTCCATCAATATACCCTCTCAAGGTCGGATAGGGTCTCTTGCACTTCTGGCGCTCAAGTCACCTAAATTAATGGAGCTCATGGCGTCTGACGCGTTTCGAGCTGACTTGGAGAAGTTGGAACGATCACTCGCTCGTCAAATAGCCGGCTTTGATACGACCCGCATTAGCTGTCCGTCGGGTGAAACAGACGAAACGGCGTTGTATAGTCAACCTTTCGCCATGTTCCCTGGTGAATCATCAGGCCAACCTGTGGGTGAGGTCCTTGCCAGTTGGGCAAAACAAAATGGCCTTGTTGACGTGGAAGGAACTGGTGGATTGGCAGTTTTAGATTTCGTGAAGTGGACAGTCGGAGAAACCTTCGATGAAACGCCAAATTCGACATAGTAGTAGGACTTAGTTTAGCATATTTATACCACCATCGTCATTGAGCCATCTAGCAGATACTAATACAACCACTTCTCAACATCAATGAAGGGTAGTACGGTACGGAATGATATCAACAGGTTTGTGACGATAGGCATGAAGGAGCTCTATGATCCAATGAAAGCGAGGCTAGTGTTGCTTCTTGTTCACGCGCTGCATATGAGGTAGCCCTAGTCTGCGGCCAACGGTGTAGTTATGATGGTCATCTTTGGCGCAGAGGGTACTGAAATACAAGAACATTGTTCAATATAAGAGTTTCGTTTTGGGGGTAATACAACCCACATAACTGTAGCAAAGTAAGCAATTAACCCGTCAATTGAGAAGGACGTGAAGAGATCTGCTTCACATACATTGAATTCCAATGAACATGTAATATGTCCCAGCCCCCTGTGGCCAATTATGGTTACTTGAGCTTGATTGATCGGAGGAAAGACTTACGGTCAAAACGTGCCACCATGAATGTCCTGAATTTCGCCGGTTAGTGAGGATAATGAAATGAGAAGGGGTAGGAGAAATACCCTCAAGCATAAAGGCGCGGGGCCAGCCGATATACGTCTTCCAACGAGTGAGGGTAGTACAAAATATGTTGTCCATGTTCCAGATCAAGAAGCCTAGCGCGAACATCGCCGCACCCTGGCTAAATATTTTTCCGATGACAGCCTTCTTTTTGTCAGGTATGCGTAAAGAAAGCTCAGACCACTTTAGTAGGTAGATAATGCGGAAGGTCACAGTGAAGATGATTGTCGCAAAGACTAGCTGATGATAAACCGGGTTGCGATAATACATACTTGGACAGGTTAATACAGGATCTGAAATTGGAACGGGATGACCTACTAGCTCAAAGTAAAAAGGACGTCGAAGAGCGCCAAAATAAGGACGAGAAATTTTGTTCGGGCCGAACGAAGGCCAAAACCAGGCTTGTTGTCAAACAAGAGCCATAAACTCATGGATCCCACGTATATCATAGGCAGTTCATCAGCGAGCTGGGCTTGGAAGAGGAGGGTTGCGTGAAAAGCAAAGCTTCCAATACCGACAAGACCAATTCCCTGTGGACCTAAATTGCGGGACAAGTGTGAAGGAGATGAAGTCAAAACATACGGCATAACCAGCGATGTATCTGGTGGGCAGTGATTGGCGCGCAGCCTCGATACCACCGCAGATAGCTAGGGTGATTGTGAAGATGTTGGAAAACGTGTTTGCCATCTCTGCAACATAATAGGAGAACTGATAGTTGGCCTGAGATGATTGATTAGTAAATGAGACTCTATCCGGTTCGGTAAAGGATCTACCTCACACCAATCCAGAGTCGCAGTTACGGGACCGTAAAAGCCTGGCTGGAGCCAAACGGAGGAGTTGGACATGGTGTTGTGAGGAAGGGAACAAGAACTAAGGGTCCATGTATGTCATGCTCGATTCCGACCAAGACCGGTTTCCGTAAAGTGTTCTAAAAAAACCTGGATGGCACGTGTTTGTGGGATCATGTCTCAGGAGACAAGGGCGCTCCTGGATTCCTGTATTTCCCGGGAAATTCGAGGTAGGGACGGATGGGTTGGAGAGACGATGGAACCTGACAAGATAAGAGAAGCATCATTCCATCCCAGCCGTCCGTTTCTCGCCTGCCTTAGTCGCGTGACCGCTGCCCCAGGTCACGTTCTATTCTCCTTAGGTAATCCACACTCAAATTTGTTCCCCTCTGACCGTCATGAGCAAGGCCAGCTCGCTCGTCCGTCGCTGTACTGCCTCTGTCACGAGGTCGTCTGCTACAAGGTCCCTGACCACCCCAGCCGCTCCCCCCGTCCAGATCACCACACTCCCAAATAATATCCGTGTTGCTACCGAGTCCACTCCCGGCCACTTTTCCTCGGTCGGCCTCTATGTCGATGCAGGTGCACGCTACGAGGCACCCGACTCGTCTGGCGTCAGCCATTTCCTTGACCGCTTGGCATTCAAGGTGACTTATGCTTCTTATCCAAAATTACCGGGTCAGGAGACTCAACATAGTCCAGAGTACCACAACCAGAACAGATGCGGAAATGTCCTCCGCGATCCATTCTCTTGGCGGCCAAATAATGTGCTCTTCCTCCCGAGAATCTATCATGTACCAATCGTCCCATTTTCACCAAGCAACTCCTCTGGCTCTATCCCTAATAGCTGATACTGTTCTCAACCCATCCTTCCTCGCAGAGGAGATAGAGGCGCAACGGGATGCAACATTCTATGAGGTTCGAGAGGTGACCTCAAAGCCGGAGATGATTCTCCCAGAGGTGTTACATAATGTTGCGTATGGTCAAAGGGGGCTAGGGAACCCCTTGCTTTGCCCAGAAGACCGAATTGACACCATGAACGAGTTGACTTTGCGAAAATCCATGAAAGATTGGTATCGGCCGGATCGTATGGTGATAGCCGGCGCTGGAATGCGACACGAAGAGTTGGTGGAACTGACAGACAAGTATTTTTCTTCCCTCAAACCTTCACTGCCACTTTCACCCCCCCTACAATCTCGTGCCTCGCCCCAAGTCCCACCTCATCTCCTTTCGCCTTCGACCCCCTCCGTTGCAAAGTCACTCACCCGTGCAGCATCATACCTCTTCCCCACTCCTTCTACTACAGCTCCGCTTACAGGAAATCCCTCTCCCTCCTACGTTGGCGGGCATCGATATGTCCACGACAAGAATGCGGAATTTAATCACCTTTATATAGCCTTTGAGGGAGTGGGAATACATGACGATGATATCTACGCATTGGCAACTATGCAGGTCCTTCTAGGCGGAGGGGGCAGTTTCTCAGCAGGTGCGTTCGATTCTACTATCTTGTTTCTTGTTATCTAGATATTCGCCAACAGGTGGACCTGGAAAGGGAATGTACTCCCGTCTCTACACACATATTTTGAACCACTACACCCAAGTTGATCACTGCGCCTCTTTCCACCACATTTATACCGATTCATCCCTGTTTGGTCTCTTCGCTTCTTTCGTCCCCGTATCTACTGGACAGAGGGGCAGTACCCCCTCCCAAATAATGCCTCACCTGGTTCATCAATTTAGCCTGCTCCTCTATAGCCCTATACCCGCTGCCGAGCTAAATAGAGCAAAGAATCAACTCAAGTCGAGTCTGATGATGGCACTAGAAAGTAGAGCGGTTGAGGTAGAGGACCTAGGTCGTCAGGTATGTTTGATAAAATAGCTCTTCTCGCTGAAACTCATCCCATGTCGTTGTAGATTCTTGTCCACAACCGACGAGTACCCGTTACAGAAATGACTGATAAAATAGATCAAGTCCGGCCAGAAGACATCAGACGAGTTGCAGCGCGCGTATTTGGTCCAAATTCTGGGAACAAGGCGACAATTGTATGCATGGGACATGAGGATACTGGGGCATGGGAGGACGTGTTCACCAAGTACGGTGTTGCTGGGGCTTAGACCCAGTTGTGTATCATAATCTGCTGGACCAATCATACTTAATGCTATCTAATCTCATCTTTTGCAAGTAATAATGGTAACTCTCTGAACAACAGGCTGGGCTAATATCTCGTAGTCAATGCTTGATGGGTGTCCACCTTGAATCACGTCTAGTACTCAAATACACATCCGAACCCAGTTCATAATCCATCCAAGCCTTCTGCTGGGTGGGTATCAAGTTTGTCACCTGGATGTCCAATATGGTCAATAATCGCAAGTTATGACACAAGTCGCTACTTACCAAGTACCTTTGCCCTACGTTAAAGGTACCTGCAGCAGTCCCTTCAGATAGGGACAGATTAAGTACGTCCCATACTGTTAACTGGGCCCTCCGATTAGCCGGGCGTCGGTGGGTTCGGGTATCTTGTACAATCAAAACTCTAAAGTTTCGAACATCTCGAGGAGGGCAGAGGGTCTACAATATCTGTCAGTAGATATCGTTTGGTAGTAAGATTGAGCTTACCCTGAGTTGGCACTCTATTTCCTCTCCAGCGTCCTCCCTCTCTTTGTCTAGCTGATACCGAATATGACGCGCAAGCCAACCGGCTTCCCGTGGGCTCACCCTTGATATTGTTCTCCCAGCCTCTGTCGGGTCTTCGAGCTCATCGTACAGATCGTCAATGTTATCCGGGGGTGAATCTATATTAATTATATTAGTTTATTTCCTCAATGACGATCCGAATTGCACGAGCCATCTTCACTCGGTCTGAAGCCAGAGCCAGAGCGCCTCTCTAGTCGGTCAATATATCCTTCAAACCTATTGGATTTCTTATCGAGTTCCAAACGTAATTTCGACACTTCAAGTTCCCGTCGCTTCTGCAATAATATCTGTGTTAAAACCTGGAGGAACAAAAAGGAAGAGCCATCAAACCTTCCACCGTTCGTCGATCTGGGCTTCTTCCGCCTCGTTTCTGGGCCCCTCGCGGTGAGTGTGTCCGTTCTCATCCTCTATATGCTCGAGGTATGCAACTGGGTACGTCTTTGCGTGCTCATAAGCGTCTGATCAATGCAAGCCTTAACACGCTCTTACCTTCAATACAACAACATCCATACAAGCTACAAGACCACCATCACTCGTCAGGCTGTGTAGCGTTGATATACATGGTCCAGTCTGGAAGCCAAGTTTTGCATGCCAAGGTACAAGATGTGAGGAATTTCCATATAGCACAAGTTTTGTCGAGTTGTATGCTTCGAGAATCTCTGAGGGATCTTTTCTTTCAGAAGAAATCTGGAGGGCGACACACCCTAGTTAGCCAGGGGAACAAAAGATATGGAAGGCCACTCACTCTAGCACCAGCAACACCTATTTTCCTTCCGATACGAATCACCCTCCTGCGGATTGCTCTCGCAAGAGGCGCGTCAACCTGCGCCCGTAGTCTATACCATCCATCTGTGACTTCCAACTCCGGATAAGGCTCAATGGGCATGCCGTCGTCTGCCAGGCCACCCTCTGACCAAGTCACATTTGATACACATAACATCATAGGATATGCTGCAGGCGCATCCTGTGTTGCAATCAAGCGGAATGGAGGGCGGACACCTTCCTTCAGTTCGCGCTCGTACCTAAGTGCAAGGATGAGGGCTAAGATGGGATGATTTTGAGTGACGAAGTTTACCGATAGAGTAATTGACGCATGACTTCTGTCCAACACCATCGCTTTTCCGTAGACCGGCTCTCACGTTCGGGATCGAGAGCGACCATTCCTGCCAGTTTCCAAAGGATTAAGCACCAATGATTATCTACCCAAGGTTTAGTCGCAAGACTGCAGCCGCGATCTAGTAGTTCCTCGAGCGCTCTTTCAGGTCCCAATACAACAGAAGGACCTGATGACGGCATGGTAGAGACCGGAGTGGTAGTTGATGTGTGGAACGAGTAATACATAGCAAGGCTTGGAGCAATTTGCGCAAGCTCAGTCACATTTCTGGAAAAAGAAAAAAAACCAAGATCATTTGAATATCACATCTAGAATCACAAAATGAAACGAACATTCCCATCGATTCTAGTTCATCATAGGTATACTGTTGGGGTAATAAGCCAGATGATGCAAGAGACTTCCTGTTTGATTGTTTCGCTATCAAGAGGCGGTGGTTAAGAAAAAAAGTGTATTCTCCGCTTGAGATACTGACCTAGATCAGACACAAATGGGTGCTCTACTACTTTCCCCTTGACACCGGGACGCTCCCTTGTTAGCCAGTCTTCCTTCAATTTCTCTGAGGGAGAAGGAACAATCCGCGTTGACTGGCTGGTCCTTGAGAGCTCTTCAAGTTGTAAACGGCCAGGTTGCCCAGGCTTCATGCCTGCTTTGAATGGCGTGACAAACGGCGCTGGAATACTCCTTTTATGGCCAGGCCCGCCCTTTTCAGCAATTCCAGGGTGTCGGGTGGGTGTGGCCGAGGTGATAGCACTCGTTGAGGCAAAAGGAGACATTATGGACGTAATAGGAGTACCGGCAAGAGGGTGCTGTGATCCTACCGTTGAAAACATGGGAAGACCAGGATTCCGACTAGGGTTGAGAGGCGAGCTAACGGCGCCATTCATAGGAGTATAATTTTTCATCATTTGTGGAGTCAGCAGAGGCGACTTGAAAGGCTTCGGTCGTCTGCCGGCTACCATGGGGGAAGGAGAGGAGACCCTAGGAATTGTTGAAGGGCGAGAGAAACCAATAGTAGCCGGTGTACTAGGGGAGTTCAGGGAGTTGCCCAGAGGGCGTAAGGCAGGGCGCTTCGGAGAAGAGTTAGATGTAGCGGCAGAAGCTGTCCTAAATGTGTTTTCTATACCATCCACAGAATGGGGTGTATGCTCGGTACTTGGGGATACTGCAATTGGCAATTTGTCGACATCTTGCCAGATATCCTTCATCTTTTCTCGAGCCTTAGCAAGAGCCTCACTGGATGGGGCAAGTAACCCTTTCTTCGACGCTGTTGTAAAGCCAAGACCAGATAAAGTGATTTCCGCGGTTGGCAATATAGCAGCACTCTGAAACGCGACGGGGGGTACAGACGATGTTGGTAGAAACCAGGAGTCGAAATCCGGCTCCGGAGGTGCTTCTGGAGACGGAGAACGTTCATAGTCTTGAGCTACAAGGGCAGACGCACGAACAGATGCTGTAGAAAATCCTGCCATAGATAGCGGGGAAATGGAGGGCAACCCCGTACTAGATGATTTCGCGGTCCTAAAACCGGAAGTGAAAGGGTTGTCAGGATCGTCGGCAAGCCTTGGGCCAGCGTCACGATCAGAATGATAGGGTTGAGAGGATCTCCCGGTTTCAGACGGAAATGACGATCCACGCATTTCTCGGTTTAGAGCATGAGCGACGGCCCCTACTCGTAGATCCCTCCCTTCTTGGCTTCCATTTCGAGAGTCATAGTTGGAAGATTGGGAAAGTTTAGCCTCTAAGGCATCAAATGCCTCAATGTCTTCCTGGCTGATATCGCCAAGTTGTTCATCATAAGTCGGCGAAGATAATCTTTGCCGTTTCCTGGCAGGCGAGCTCGTAGGGGATGAGTCTAAGCAACACGGTTAGGATAATGTTAGGTTCTTGAGAGTGACACTCACCAATACGCGGCATATATGTTGTCACTCTTGTGTAAGCATTGATAGTCAGTGTAGAAGTAGGCAAAATTAGCACAAGCAAAGTAAACTCGAGTAAACTAAGCAAGAGCGCGTCCTGTCACACTCGGGTGTGTCACAGTCACGCCAACAACAATACACGTACGTAATTGGCTCTCGCAGCTAATTTATGACACATACCTCTCGCCTAATGCACAATGATGTTCCAAAACCGCTTGTTGTGCATTCTCAACCACGCTGTCTATCTGAGCTCATTTGTTCTGGTTCTGGGGACGGTCCAGGTCCAGATGAGAAATGCCGCCGAATCGAACATCGGCATACGGTACGGTGTAATGTCAAATTTTGAATCACGAATTTGTGAGTTTCAGACTGGGTGGTTTATCGTAATAATAGACACAATGACTACTCTCAGAGCCCAGTTTCGTAGCTAATTTAGCGTTGTGTGCTGTCATCGTACTAATATGTAGTCCATGAAAATGACAAAATACTTCATCAGCATTCAAGTCATCTATACCTACGATAGTCCTCACGTCAATAGATCATTTGGACGTTCCTAATCAATGTAGGGTAACACCTGCCCAGACAAATGTCATATTGGCCAATATGTTGACAAGGGGACTCACAATGTGTCAAAGAACATAGGAAGCTGAGACATATGCTACACAAGAAGTTTTATATAATCTATCCCCTCCCTGGACTTAAGTTTATAGCCAAGTATTATTAAAAGGGAGGTTATATATGAAAGAAAATCCTACCATGGACTGGGAACTACATACAGTCCTAGCACAGTCTTCTAAAAATGTTTATGGGCCAAGTAATGTAAATGTGTAGTACAGGCAGATTCTACTTGGGGTCGAGGCTCGGAGAATTTATTGTTCACTGATCCAAACAAAGCGTCACCACTCACCACTCCTCCGAAAGCTGGAAACCGTCACACTTCCACCATACTTTGCTAGCCCTCTTAGGGCATAAAGACTATGTCGGCTGGACACACAACAATGAACGGAACCACTTCAAACAACCCACAGACTTCGTCTGCAAGGTACACTAAACCCCTTCCAGCTGGCCCTACACCTCCTGTTCCTTCCACTGCACCGCCCGCACCCCCGAGTCACAACAATACTACACATACCACTCGATCAAATAATCACACACCTGGGACCAATGGACACAATCATTCGCAGAGGGGAAAGAAGAGGAATGACACCCCAGTTGACCCGGCGACTATGTACGAGAGTTTAAAGAACCGGATTGCAGCTTTAGAGGAAGAGGAAGTTATCGAGGAAGAGGAAGAGAGAAGATACGGTGCGTCAAGGCATTCAGACCTCGCTGTATCATATTTACAGTCAGTATTTCTAGCCGAAGAAGCCCAGAAGTCGGTAAAGGGTATGGAGGACAATGCAATCCATGCAAAGTATATTGAATTGGTCAATAATTTCCCTGGACCACAAAATTCCGATCAACTGACGCCCGTGCAGTTTGCAGAGTTGAAACGGGTTGAGCGTGACCATGCAAAGGAAAAGCAAAAACTCATGAAGGACAAGGATGCAGGTGAAGCCGCTTGTCGTTCATATTTTAGGATTTCTCGTCTTAAACATTTGACGTATAAGCAAAAAGTCAGCTCACGAAAGCGAACCAGACCAAGACCAAGATGGAAAACCTCGCTCGCGAATTACAGAAAGTATAAGTCTTATTTCTGTGGACATACTATAAACCTGACATACTCCAAAGGACAACAAGAGATTGCGGGTATGTCACCAGGTCATCAGTTAAGTTATTCCTGACAGCAGATATAGGAAGATGGAAAGCGGTTGGCCCAAAGCGTCGAAGAGGCTCAAGACGAGGTATTATTATTCCTACAATTATATCCGGTTCAAATAACCCTCGAGTCCGCATTTCAGCTTTTACAGATGAAAAACGACCTAGCAAAAAGAGCTGACAAGGCCAAAATACAAGACGTTAAATACCGCGAAATGCCTGACATTGTTGTCAAGGTTGTATGTCGATATCGTGCTGAGCTGTTTTTTAAGATTTCCCGCAAAACGAAACTTTCCAGGCTATTCGATGCATGGACGGATAGGATGGAAAGACCAGCTGGGAAAAGGGGTAGTGGTAGCGAAGGTAACGGTCAGATGAATGGCGCAGTGAAGTCGGACGCAGCAAGCACAAATTCGTCGGGGCAGTCCGGCTCGAGTTCAGTCATGCAATTCGTGTTCACGCATAATGGAAGGTCTGTGGACGCAGAACAGACGCCCGAAGAGTCCGGTATGGAGGACGGAGACGAAATCCTGGCAGTGGAACTGATGGATTTAACGGAGGGCCCTGGGTCTGACCAGTGGGTGAGTAAGAGGAAACACACCGTCTTTCTCAGTTATTAAATGTAAAGACTAGAAGGAATCTGAGGCAGGACCCCAGCGCGAGAAATTGCGGAAGAATTGGACGGATAATCCCAAAGAGTAAGAGCCCGTCCAGCTCAACGATATATTGACGTTTATATACTACATAATAGAGCGAAAGAGTCACTAGAGGAAATATTCGATGGAGTGTAAGCTATTTTCGTGTTTCCAGGGCGATTAACTAAATGGCGACAGTGTTCGAGAGCGACTGAAAGACGTACTTCGCCAATACGAACTCAGGGAGAGGCATTTTGAATGCGTCATCCGGTCCAAAGAACTTGAAGTTTTACTTTCGCGGGCACGAGCCGCGGAACAAAAGCAGCTAGCTGAGGGCGAGAAATCTCGCGCAGATAAGCAAGAGGAAGAGGTATGCGTCTGTCTGCATGACCCTTAGCCGCCCTCAGGTTCGATCATTTGTTTTCATCACTTCCTCGCCGTAGAACCACCAGCTCAGAAAGGATTTGGAGGATGCACAGAATGGGCAAACCCTGCTCATCGACAAACTTATAACATGTTGTAAAGAGGTCTGACTATTTACCGCTTTTCGTATCGGTATTCTTAACACTAATTCAGATAATTCAAAAGCCAAATGCAGAACGGACACAACGTCTATTTGCGTCACTTAGGGAGGAGCTAGAGAGGAAGGGGCCCCGGGGGACAAAGAAACTATTAGACGGCCCGGCTGGAGGCTAACGCCTCATTTTACCCTATCATCCACATGTCTGGGAGCGGAATCAAGTTCTGCGTTCTGATCCTTCTCGTACAACTCACAATCAGACAAGAGATGTGTTTGTACGTCCGTGAAGTCCATTATGTGGTAAGAGTCTAGAAAGTCCCGAAAATTAAGATGCTTCTATGCTAAAACGTCCAACTCCTCGACCTGACTAACCAACCCTGACTTGGTAAAGGTTTTGCCTCTTACACTCTCCAGACCCTCCCCTGCATAACTCACCAGTGGAGATATCTCAATCTCGACACCTTCCTCGACTGTTGCACCAGCCCGCTCTAGGAACCGCTTATGTTGAGCGATCAAATCACGACGACTCGTTTCTGGGTCATCGGAACCTGTTCCCGGCGCATTCTTTAGAGGGCTAAACTCCTCATTCCTAGCTACCTCCAGGACTGCGAAGCGTTCTGTGAATGGGAAGACATCGAAGACGAACATCTCGAGCTTCATCCCGTTAGGTTTGTTCGGTTTGACGTATTCCCCGCTCTCGGTATCAACGTGGGGGATCTTTTTGCGAGCGATGTGGAAAGCAAGTTCTTCTTCGAATGCTTCTACTTGATTGAGGTATGCAGTCGTGTAGAAATGGTTTGCGATATTTGCTGCTCGGAAGGTAAGGTCACCTGTATCGGGATCACGTCTCTCAGCCTCCTCTTTCGATATTTCCGAGTACTCTACAACGCTGAACTTTGAGCCGCGGCAAGCGACAACACCGACAGATTCGGTCGGGTGTGTTTTGGGCACGACCTTCGCGGCACAATCAGCCTGTTTCTGGATGCTGTATCCGAGAAATACTGGATCGGCGACCCTGACCAGGCAATTGTCGACACAATATGCGTGTACGTAAAGAACCTTGCGTTTAGCTAGGTCAGAAAGAACCGTGTGCGATTTGTCCTCTGAAGATAGGGGTGAGCGAGTAGCTGCGTAAAGCCCACCATTGCCGTCAGGGGCAACAGCTACGCGATATGGACTATCAAGTAAGATTTTGCCATCCATCGTGAGGCAAGGCAAAGTGCCTGATGGTGAATTAGCGCAAAGTCAGGCTTGGCTCGGATTGACACATAACTCACCTTGCTCGAATAAGATGACATTATTCGGGCCCAAGCCGAAGAACGAGTTTTTGAGGAAGAAGTCTTCCGTCTCACGACGTGTAGGCCCACTGGTCATTACGTACCACGGAATCACGACTGTTCCGGGGGGTTTGCCGGCGTGTTGCTCTGCAACTGTCTGCAACCTGGCAATACGTTCTGCTTGATACTGGAAGAGGGATTTATGAGACGGTAAACCAATGTCGTAGCAGCCCTTTGGTGCGCTGCTTCCGAGTCTTGTGCCTTGACCGCCAGCCATTAAGAGCACTCCCACCTCACCACGTGCGATGGCATCCAACCCAATACGACGCCATTCGTCGTCCTTCTTGCCTGATACACCAGCAGAGTCGGAGGCACCTTTCGGTAGGGGTTCAATAGGATCAGTTTGTTGAGACGATTTAGATTCAGATGCAACGGCTTTTTTGTAGATGCGGTTGACGCGTTCGATATCAAGGGAGTCGAGTTGGGCGGTGAGAGATGCCCGCTCCACGTCAGAAAGTTGAGACCAGAATTTGAAAAGATGGCCCTGGCCAGCGGCCTGGTAGCGTTTGCGAAGATTATCGATGGACATGGCAGATAGTAAGGTGGAGTAGGGGGTGTTCGAGGATTATATAGTAACTTGGTATATGTTGATAACCGGTACTTGCCGGAATGAACGGAGAGGACAACGAGTTTGTGAACATTTGGGAAATGCTGTGAATTGGTGAGCGTTGCTGCTGGAGATGGATGCGCCCGCTTTCTGTTTCAGAACGGTCAACAAAAAACATAGCATAGGAAGAGCGTAATAGATCCGTGGTGGAATAAGGATCATGATCATGATGTCGATATGGGTATAAGATGGGTATAAGTTATTGCCAGTCAAACCGGGAGAATTTGAGTGTGCAGAGGCAAAAATAGTTCTACACAAGAAAACCGTAGTTTGAAGAACATATGTATATTTTGTGTGGTAATACGAGTCACATTGAACACTTTGTAAGGCGTCCTCAGCTGTTTTGAGCCCATACGGTTTTCTCTGGGCAGCCCTGGAGAAGTGTGTCGTTATGGTCGGCTATTTGGATGAGGCACGTGGTGTCCCAATCCAGTGACCCTGCACCCTGATAAATATAGCATTGGCAGGTGTTGGCAGTGGTTGACCATCGTCCAGTTGTTTCTATTGTCGGTGAAATGCCAGTAGCGGCACTCGTCAGCACCCTCAAAGCAAGCGTCCTTGGCCCCTCTGCTTCCATTACCAACGTGGCTGTTTTTTCGCGAAGTTATTTTTTCATGCCTGATGTCCTTCACGTGTCGTCTTCAATGAAAGTCCTGGTGCGGTGCACTCTGTTTCTCATCCTGTCATCCGGAGCTATTCTTGTTGAATGACTGTAGACTTTCCTCCTGGAAGCAATCTATTACGAACATGTATCCCATCCACACATGTTGGCATCATGTTACGGGAAGGCCGGAGGTCACTGCAACTCATAATAGTCTTGTTCGCGTTGCGTATTCGCTAGAAGCACATGGCTCGATCTAATTTTTTTTTACCTTTGTGCTATAAATGAAGAGAGCATCAACATCAACCGACACCCCATACCCCACTGTCTGTCTCCACCACTTCCCTCATGGCTCCTCTTCGTGCTATCCTCACTGCGGTGTTAAGTCTTTCAGTTGCTCCTTCCATCTTCGCTGCTGTGACCCCTGGATTCCCTTACGGCTCGAGTAAGGTTCGGGGAGTCAACCTAGGCGGTTGGCTTGTGTTGGAGGTGCGTGCCTCACTTATATGCGCAATCTGTCACTGAGATTTCGCGTCTCAGCCATGGATCACACCCTCTTTGTTCGACAACACGGGCGATTCGCGTATAATAGACGAGTGGACGTTTGGCCAATATCAAGATCGTGCTACGGCCACGACCACACTCCAAAATCACTGGAATACATGGATCACAGAATCCGACTTCAAGGCCATCGCTGCGGCTGGGTACGCACACATTGTTGTCTTCTTTTTCGCTCGCTAAACTTTGATAGACTCAACCATGTTCGGATTCCTATTGGATATTGGGCGTTCCAAATCGCCTCTGGAGAACCCTATATCCCGGGTCAACTTCCATACCTGACAAAGGCCGTGGGTTGGGCATCAACATACGGTCTTAAGGTTATTGTGGATCTTCATGGTATGTCGACGCCATTACCCTAATGGTATAAAACTAAAATACCATATACAGGTGCCCCGGGAAGCCAAAATGGGTAAACATGGAATATCTTCCGCCTATCGGACCCTACTCACTTTGATCACAGGTTCGATAACTCCGGACAAAAGAAATCATCCCCGTATGTATATTCTATTACGCGATCGGTACGG
>CEMJ01392579.1:12514-23986 GCA_900068955.1 Clitocybe nebularis | reverse complement strand
TGAACGCTCGAACATCAATACCGAGTCAGGTTATGCCTATGTATGTACCGGTCCTCTTCGAAGATCACGGGTTTCATAGTTTCATAACCTGGGCCGTGAAGCGCGAGTTTCTATAAATAATCATGTAGATCGCCTACATATAGCAACATCTGGACATGGACCAAGAAAAGAAAATGTGTATTAAATGTGTATAAGCTATTGTTGATGGTGAAAGGAGAGTGTAGGCTGTATGTACGAGATACAATATGATGGTTAACACAATGGGGGGTAAATTAGAAGTACATAAGATGCTATTGTGTGATTTATTAGCTCCGCGCGATGCTTCGAGTGTTGACAATGCTTTGATTTCCATAGAGTAGCTCTTGCACCTGCCCTCTCCAGAGCTCCTCTCTGTGACTATCCGTCTCCCTCGTCACAAAAATGCGAATGTCTGACTTGCCGGCCAGCTCGTTCGATCTTTGCTGTTGAAATTGGCTCACTTCATCTTCAAATGCATCAATGCTGCCGAAGCAATTCAGGGCTTTTAAGGATGTGGGAGAGGTAGGGAGCATATTGTAGACAAGAATACCCGATAGGAAGTCCAGGATAGAAGATCGTGGTACGGGCCGAAGGATATCACATGTAGCGGCGTATTCGTCTTTCTCAGCATCGCAGAGAGGTGGGCTAGTGTTCTCGAGGGTAATGGAGGTTGTAGATAAATTAGAAGGAGGTGTGGTGGCAGCAGAGTCGATAAATGTTTGTAGGTCGGTGAACGGTAAGCTTGTCTCAGAGGAGGCCGGGGAGGATATTAGAGAGTTGTAGGGTGTCGGGGCAGCCTGGTCCTGCCAGGAGTCATCGGAGGTCTGCGGGCTCCTGGCTCTGTCAACGTGCCCAGAAGTTGCTCGGGTCATGATGCTCAACACTGCACATGACTAACCAGATATCAGCAAAAAAAATAATCAAAGAGTGCTGGAGAATGAACATACTCGGCGTTTGGAAAGATCGTAGCGTTGAGAATCCATGGACGCAAGTCGGGATGTCATGATAGATATTGCAGAATAAAATATAAAGGCAAGAGACTGGAACTTGCGATGAGGCGAGGATAGACAGGTTAATGAATTCATTCATCATCGTCACCCTTGCATTTATACGTGTGCGAGGTGGCAAGGTGGGCGCGATAATTGCGGCCATGACATTGTTCAGCTTTGGCCGTAGCGGCCACCGACACCATAATTTGTTTCCCACTTACGCTTTGACCGGGGCAACACGCTACCATGATATGGATGACTATGCTAAGGGTCAAAGCGGCAGGCCCCCTTGTTCGGAGTGTGACCAGCCCTTTGGTGCACGGCAGTGGCGTGGCCACCATGATCGCCTGCGGCCTCGTGTCGAATGGGTTGCTGAATAAAACCACAGGGTGGTTCATTCTCTGCAAACTAAACCTTACCCTTCACGTTGTATTACGTGGATTTAAGCCACCCACCTCGCAATAATGACGATTGCAAGACAAATGACGGGATCCTGTCCACCTCTACGAAAGGTCTGTCGTCATTGGACAACTTACCCCAGCTTGGCCTGATGGATGTTATCACAGGCACTATCAACGCCTTCCAGGGTTCCAGACGACGAGACTGAAAATCTTGTTTTCCCTATAGAATTACGGGGGAAAGCCATCGCCGCAAAGAGAAAGGCGGAGATCCCCGAAAGGTGGATGTGTGTTGTTGTACGACGAGAGACTATGACCCAGGCAGTTGGTAAAATTGTACATGTACGAAGGGTAAGCTTGTTACTGCTTGTTGTGAACAATGATACTACGTCGTCCTTGTAGATGCCAAACAAGGTGATGAACCTTGAGGTGAATGATAGATGAAATATTGGAGTTCGTGAGAGCAATGTGGCGTTGGGGCCGAGATTGTACGAGAGGTTGACTGGAGCCTACTAGAGCTAAAGAATAACTTGCGTAGGATCACTCGGACTCAAAAATAAAGTAGTCTGCATGTCACAACGAGCGAAAGTGCAGCTTGTCAATCGTCTGAGATCATTCTCTGGATGGCGCGATTGCGATAGATGATCAGAACCAGGATGAATCTGTTGACTGTCTGGTACCATGATAGAATCACATTTGACTGTTGAACATTGGACCACCATACTTACATACTCCTCATCAACTAAACAGATAAGTTCGTTGAAATTTAGGAAATAATACCTATATACTCCTAGGTTCTCCGAGTCTCCAAGTTTGGGCTGTCGGGTACCGATTATGATGATGTCCGAGCGAGCAAGCGGGAGGTTGTGGGTTTTAGTAAGACACGATCGGCAAATACCGACGTTCAACGATGGTCAACCATCGTTGAAATCAGCACAAATTCTACTTATAATGGTGACCACAATTGCTCAGGCTAAACTTCCGGCCTCATTCACGAGTGTCTATAGATTGTTTCTGCGAACATCCTCAGCTTCAGTTCTTCACCATCGGCCCGCAACGCGAAATCTTCGACAACTTTGGAGACCAACATTCGATGTTGCCGCTAAGATAATCCGAGACTTGCAGGTTGGATCGGAGAGCCTCGCAACGCTCAAAGAGAAGGAGAATTGGCTTAAAATTTGGGAACAACGTGGTGAGTCGGAAATCCAGTTAAAGCAATATCCACGACTAACAGCTCCTAGTTGACAATACTCTCGCATTGTTATACACATCATCGAAATCTCGGGGACTACCACACAGAATCACGCGGAACCTCGGATTATTAGTTTTGAGTGAACGTCAGCGCCTGAATAATAGACGTTATAAAGTGTGGTCACCCGACCTACCCCTCACATCTCCCCTGTACTCGCCCCATCACGTACCCAGTCAGAAAGAACGAAGTAAACAAGAAAAACTCGAACAATGGGATACCTTTGATGCCAATGCATGGGCACCATTAACTCAGGTTGTCAAGATGGCTGAAGCCAGGCATGGATTGTCGTTGGGGAGGGTCATTATCAAACGGCGCATCACACGATTAAAGAAATAAAATTAATTTTTTTAAACTCGGGTTTCACACATCCGAGGAATAGCTCGCTCTGCCATCATTCAATGTATCAAAATGGCGCTGACTATCCAAGCTGGTTCCAAGTCTATACATTTGTACCCCCGTGTGCGTAATTCCGATCCTTTTTCGGGCCCTTGGAGCAAGTCGGTTGCTATGGTGGGTCCTGCGCTCGCTCGAAGCACTGCGATCAGCTGGCACGTCCCTGCTATTTTCGGCGTTTCAGGATCAGGTCCAGGGAAAACCATCGTCGATTCTTGGAGGCGGTGTGCGGCATTCTGTAGGCGTCACCGTGTATGCCCTGTTTAAGCATATCGCTCTGATTTTGATGTGACTGACCCCCAACTGTTCCCGATCTTTTCGCGACACGTCCCGTAATAATTACCCAGGGACCCGCAATCTGGTGAGAATGTGCTAAATCAGGCTATGTCAAACATCACCTCTAAATTATTGATTGATTCAATCGTAGTTTCATCCCCGCCTCAGCCTCCATCGCTTGCCCAACCACGATCAATCCATCATCATCACGTGGTTTGGCCATATTGATTCGCCTATAAGTATGAGTCTTCGATGGCATAAGTTCTCTATTCATTTCTCTTTGTTCTTCGTGATTCACTACCCTTTTTTTCTATACTTGTACATCTTCCCTCATCACATATTGCATCATGTCTTTCTCAGTTGCCTCTTGCCTCCCAGCATCTGAGTCTATCCAACGTTGGACTGGGAAGAATAAAGCTTCGAAAAACCCTGGACTTTCTTTAAATCTCGCTCCCTCCGCGTCCGAGAAGGTATGTGTTTCTTGGTTGTTTCTATACTGTAGCTGTCGGGCTCATTGGTTTCCCAGCGTCCCATCACAGGTGTCAGCTCCACGACATCTAGCAGTGAAGACGGCGCTCAATATGTTTTGATCCCTGCCGAAAGCCCTTTTTATAAGCATTCGACACCCGCCAATAGTTCAGCTTATTTCTCTTTCACTGGCTTCGCATTTGCATGTGGTGCCCTAGCGGACGAAGACCCATTGTTTTCGAAGTCGCCCAGCGAATTGCTTGACGAGGATCTCCAAGCTCTTTCTCCCTGCGGGCATCTTGACACCAATGCCGCCGAGAATGCGACTGCCGATACTTCTACCAGCTCCCCTGCTGCTCGTCAGCGTCGGAGAAAGCATGTCATGGCATCGAAAAATCCCGGGCTTTCAGTCAATATCCGCCGCGACGTCTTCAATCCAAGGCTGGTACGACATGCCAGATTGTTTGACACTGTCTGGATCAACTAACCATGAATATCTACAGAATTCGTCTATGAGGCCACGACCATTGACCGCTGACTCTCTGTCCAACACGCCCACGTTGGAACCGTCATCGGACACAGACGGCGATTCGGAAAACGAGGGCAGCGACGCCGATGAGGGTGCTCAAATCGTTTATATCTCTGCCAACAGCCCATTCAATCGGTCTGCTTTCACTACTTCCCGCACCTCTTCCCACCTCTCGTTCAGTGCCTTCCCCTTCGCGTGTGACGCGCTTACAGAAGAGGATCCGTTATTCTCTAAAAGCCCAAGCGAGCTCTTTGATAATGAATTACGACGAGCGGTGCCTGGGTCAGATGACGGGGTTATCGTTGTAGATTCCGAATCTCTGGCTGAGATGGATTCGCAGTTGAGCATAGATTGGGATTCAGTCAAGAATGTAGCACCAGCTAAACCAAATCAAATGATGCCAACATCAGTCGTTTATGGGAACGAGACAAATGTACGCTTCCTGTCCATTTTTGCTCAGATTTCAGCTGACATTTTGACCAGGCTTTACAACCCTATTTCTGAATATTCGGAGACAATTTTTATCTAGTATCTATCCTTTGTATTGGTTGCTATTTAGGGGACTCCCAGGTTCTTAATTTATTTATTGTGAATTGGTTTTCATTTGTGGCATGAATCTTGACTTTCCCAACCCGTAACATATGGGTCACCTTGATTCGATTTGACACTGTTCATTCGACATTTCTAATTCTTATGTGTATGAAATTCCCGCATGACGTGGTTTGAAAGGGTGACATGAGTGGGAGTAGTTCCTTAGATAAAAATGTATATCCCAACACAATGCCTGAATCTCCACGATGTCGATGGCGACCAGCTATTTCTTGACAAGAGCTATTTGAGTGACAAGCTTACTGTCTGTTCATGCGATAGGGGGCCCGTATTGGGATCATAATATCCTGTGTAGATGATCTTAGTGGAGATAGGCGGGATGGAAAAGATGCGGGATTTACGTATGCCCTCGTTCAGTGATAGTCGGGTTGCCGCCAAGATGTTCACATGCCATACAGGTAACAAGATCAAGATACGTACTGTCGAAGCGCCTCCTTTACTATACCGCATGGAGCAAGGGAGGATAGTTCGAAATCTTTAATGAGGACATGATTCGTTCAAGTCCAGCTTGACAGATCCGTCTCTAATTTTGTTTTGAGCTTTGGGAAAGTGTCCCCAAATGCACGACCAGGGTACTCGCGGTTGTCTTCGCTCCTGTAAATGTAAATAAATTGGGAAAATGCTTGACTTGTGTCCAACAAAGATCTAACCAATTTTGCACACTTGATATGATTCAAGATTTCAGCTTCAAACAAGTGATCCTCGTCAGAAGTGATCTTATTGGATGGCATTATGTTAAGCCTACTGCGTAAGAATATGCACCCAGCAAAAGCCTTGTTGAGGTACGTGATGATGTCCTATTCACCTGAGCCTAGATTGTCCTTGCTGTAGAATGCCAACTCACCTTTTCAAGCAAAAAGAATCTCCAGGCTTATCTTGTCCATCAGTCCATGAAGTTGTCTAAACATTTACACTCCTGCACTGAACAACGAATCGGCGGAAACAGGGGGGCCCAATTTTCAATGCTGGGAGAAGAAGCGAGCTAGCCTATCCAGGGCTGGGCTAGGGATTAGACTGTCAGTGTTGGATTCTTGTTGTGATACATGCGTACAAGAGTTTCTTGAGAGAATCGAGATATATGTGACCGGAACCGTCGGGGTTCTCGAACGAGCAACCGAAACCCACTTAGCCATATCATCTCTGCTGCCGCCTTCTATGTTGCATTGTCAGTATCGAGCTCATTCACCCCGGGCCCATCAATTGCTCTGTCTTGTTGTTTTGTTTCCCATCTGGCTAGTATCTAGCCGGCAGGATTAGCGAAAGGGGCGAGCAGGGGTGAGCAAATCAAACGATCCTCACTTCAGGCGTGGTACGAGATATGATTGGGGACAAAGATTAGCGAAGGGGAGGATCAATATCTTCCGCTGTTTCATGTGGCGCTACATATGTACTGTTAGCTTTGGGTGCGTGTAGCCAAAGGGGAGCATCACCATCAAAATACCTGGGCCAAGGTACAATTAAATCTGTTCAATATTCAATATACATTACTACAACTTATCCAACGAATGCAGAACGGGTCAGGGAGTTCTTTTGAGGGTTCCTATAGTGTCGGTGGGTCTGATATGTAGAGGTGATCTTTCGTGGCATAAAAGACAGTTTGTAGAGATATCTGAAAAAATCATAAATATTTATACCACATGTTACCATGAGTTTTCATAACATGGCTGTATTTTTTGATAGTAGTCCCAATGAAGCTTGGGGAGTCTAATTCACTCAGTTGCATCATATTGCCTGTTATAAGAAAAGTTGGTAAAGATTTGCAGATAGTGGTCCTGGACCTGTGAATATACTAGTAGATGATAAAGAAGTGGGCGAGCATGCTAGATTCTTTTGAGGATAGATAGTTCATAGTGATATCTTCCTAAACCAACTGCAGGGTGGTGAATGGTTATCAACTGCTCGTCGAATATTGACTAGAGCTGTGCAACTCTGCCATCCCAGGTCCAGTTGTCTGATTTTGATGGGTTGGCAGTAGAGATCAATGTTACTGTGAGGGGGGAAAGGAAAGAAAGGAGGCGGGATAAACAAGAGTCCATGAACGGTAAGGCCGGCCGAACTTGGCACACGCGTGTGCCCACGTGCAATATCCGCTAAGATCACGGGCGGCTTTTGAGAATCGATCACTGCGGCGGTCAAGCTGCTATTTCTCCGGACAGATGGATTTCGCCACTCTCACATCCGACATCGTTCCCCCTTGAGTATAGAAATGGTTCAGTTTTGTGGCTCTGAAAACCCGGAGGAATCTATTACATCAAGACTCTAGAACAACACCTTGTACTTTACAGGGTAGATACGGCTTCTTTTCATTGTTCGCAGTTAGTAGTTTCTCATGCAGAATTTCAATGTTCTTTAGGTCAACATCAAGATGGAAATGCCTGAAGCCTCCCAATATTCAGATGACACAGAAGGGTGAGCCTCCTTCTGAAGTATCATCCGCTCAATGTCATTACATTAAGCGCCACAAATTGAATTCCATAGCCCAGTGCTTCGCGACTTTGTAGATCAAAGGATAGCTCAGGAGCAAGGGTTTTCATCTCCACGTTCAGATTTGCTTTCTAAAACGTCCAATCATGACAATGATGTCCGGGTGGACCGACCTAAACGGAGTCGCCGCAGAGGGCCGCACGGGCGTCAACCATCAGACCGTTCTCCAGTAAATCCCGATGCCTCTCGCAATGATTTGGTTCGTCTCCTCATCGATCAAGAGAATGAAATACGCACACTCGGGAGAGTCCTCCGCACCGCTAATGAGCATATGGAGGCAGAAACCCGAAGGGTTGCAGTTATGGAATGCACCAACACAGAAACAGCGGAGCGCTTTCGACTCCTGAATGAGAGCCGGATCTCCGCTCAGCAAGAGGCTATGAAAGCAAGCCAAGAGTTGAGGTTATACCAATTCCAATTAGAGACTGCCCAAAACGAAATTAACCGAGCACAGGAGGTGTTGAAGTTGGTCGAAAGTCAAAGAGACGAAGCTGAGAATGCGGCTGCTCGAGCACGGGAGGAGGCCCGACGTTTGCATCAAGAACGAATTATTGCAGCAGCTAGGGAGGAAGGTAGGAAGTTCGGGTTCGATGCAGGTTTCAAGCGTGCGAGGGAGGAACAATCTCTAGCCCCAAGACAGAGGGGTGTGAGTCAGAGGATGCAACGACAACGCAGACCGGTTGAACCACCAATTGAGAGTGATGAGGTAGCACCTCCTCAAGCGCATCCTCAGGCCGAGGAGATGAACCCAATGGGGCAGGAACCCACCAATGAAGAGGATGACCGATCTAGCACTATCACTTCACCTTCTCAGTTACCTCTGCGCGATCTAGGAGAAAATGTATCTCCCGATTCCATACGTGTCAACGGTTTACAACCCAACGACCCGCAACCCAACGACCCCGGGTCAGCTCTAGAATTTTATATCCAACCCCCGACCCCCGATGTCGTGAGATCACTACCCCCACAAGAACCCATACCGGCTACTCGTCCCGCTCCGGATCCCCCCCGATCCTATACACCTTCCGTTCAAGTATACACTCTTGATATACCACCAACCGAAGAACTCGAGGAACGATTCAATGAACCAGGGAACCAACCTCAACGATGGGTTACTGCTCAACAGCACCAAGAAATGAGCCATCAACAACGTTTACAGGACGAATATTCTTCTATGCCTGGATATGCGGACCTTTCACGGGGGATGGGTTCACAGGTTGGGGGATCTGGAAAAAAGAGAAAGGAGTCTTGGTATCGGACTCTCAGCCGTCGGGCATTTGGGCTCAAGAAGAAAGCTGAACCACCCAATAACCTGGCGGTAGTGCCGCCAGAACTTTTACAACAAGGATCGCGGTACCCATCGAGGTCCAAGCCTCCCATACATGTTCGCGATTTCGCTGTACCTAAACCTCAATCTTCCGCCGGGTCAGGTTCAATGTCAACGAGGATGTCACAATTCGAGTTCGTGAGCCCTCCAAATCGTACCCCAAATGGCAGCGTTTCCGGGGTCTCTAGTTCTAATGGGAGGGTAAATCCTCCTGGACGAAGGTTTAAACAGAAAAACGGTGACTTGTTTGTCATTAATGAAAATCCTTTAAGCCGCGAGGCTACTCCTGTCAAACCGGGGGTCTGGCGTCGTACGGCAAAGAGCGCGAACCAGAATGGTGCGCCTGTTCAGGCCCCTCCAGAAATACAACCAGTGGCTGGTGGATCTGGTTCGAGGTATTCTAATCCAAGTGCAGTGGATGAGTGGAGAAGGTCAGGTACCAGTGCCTCTAGAGACTCGGTCTGTTGGTTCACTATATGGTTTCTCCGTGTTTCATTGATTATCTTCTATTTAGAATGCCCAATCTCCCATGCGCCCTCCCAACACCCACCGACGTCCAGTGAAGTTAACCATGCCGGCGCCCCTCGCAGGCAACGTACGCACGTCGACCAATCCAAGATTGCGCACTTTGTCGGATAATACAGAGACCTCCAGCAATTCTCGCTTCCCTCCTGGGATGAGCCAAGGCAGTCTTCGAAGAGCGGACCGCAGTATAACGTCGCCTTCTGAACTAAGCCCCGTAGGCATTAACGTCGAACCCCCTGTATGGCGTCTTTTTGACTTTAAATCTATCCTGGTTATTTATGTGACTTTTTTTTCTTAGTCACAATCGCCGACTGAAGCAGCGAAAACTCCGACCAGTAATCAAGACAATAGCTATCTAAGCCCCAATCAAGTCCTAAGCTCGTTGCCTGTTCAGCCATCCAGTCGAGAGACCTCAGATTACAATACTTTCCCAATTATCCCTGGGACGCGTGAAGCAGATACGTCGACCGTCTCTACCAGAAGGAATGGTCGTGCTCAATCATACGACGGGCATCCATCGAGCCCTCGTGCCTCCGGCTCAAACTTACATGAAAAGTCCCGTTCTACTTCAGGACAAGGTCGCGCCTCCCCACGTTACCGGCCAACTTCAGGCTCTGGATTTTCCTCAGGGTCACCTTCATACCCACCGCAGCCTTTGTTCGCGAACCCAAACGATGGGTGGGGCGGTGAGACTCGCTCTGAGATCTCACGCGGAAAACGACCTGCGAATGGTGAAGTAACACCTTCAGCAACCCAGAAAACTCTTCCACCTGGGTACGACGACCACACTTTGAATCGCGTACCATCAAATCTATCCATGAAGTCTAGTTCATATGCTCACTATGATGCAAGTAGCTATCGAGATCCCGCATTTTACTACGTCGATCAGGCTGAAGCGTCTAATGTGCCGAGGGCTGGTGTAATTTCTCCAGGTCCTGGGGTTTACTCAAGGGCAGCCTCGACCTCACCGGCACTTTCTTATGTTACGGACCCCCATCAGAGACCAGGATGATCCATTTTACCTCGCTCCGGGAACGGCTTTCTCCTCATTTCTATCTTGACATACCATCTCCGAGAACTTTATTATTTGCAAAGAACGAAATGTAATTGCATGTGCTTGTTGGTTTTGTAGAAATATGACATCAGGATGTATTCGTAGAATTGTTTTTAAAAAAAAATATCGGTACGGTATATGCTGTGGAACCAGGGGTTGTCCCGGTTCCAATATGTCTAAACCTCCCGCTGTTGGTTCCGTCTGTTCGACTCTTGAGTCTTCTGTTATTTTTGGAAGAGAGTGGAAGATTCATTGTTTGGATCTCCGATCAAGCGCAACGGTCAAGTATCACCACCACTACCACCACCACTGCTGCTGCTATACTGAAACCAGACTGCGATTTATTCCTGAACATCGAGCACTCGCTTTGGGAAAGCGTTGAAAAGGTCTGCACGATATCGTTCATAGTTAAATCTAAATTTCATCTCCAACCCTCAGATATGAAACTGAAGGTCCAACTTACAAGTACGTTAGCAACAACTTTCTCCAAGAAGTTTAAGATCCCTCTGCTGCGTTTCTGACCCGCCCTCTTAGTTATCAAGGCCACCCGTATTCCGAAGGCGTTGTTCTCTCGGACTCCCAGTTACTATGCAGCGATCACTGTTGGTACTGAAACTAGAGGGACGACAAAGACCATTAAAGGTGCTAATCCAACCTGGGGCGAATCCTTCATCGTGTAAGAACCATTGATCGTCGCGTTAGCTCGGGTGCTAAATGTGACTTTCACAGTGAAATCCAACCATCGGATATACTGTGGATCCAGGTACTCCGTAGTAGGAACAATGGGAAGCGTCCAGAGATAGTAGGAAAAGTTCGCATGAATACCGAGCCCTATGAGAAACCCGGCTTCCAGAGCATCGGTGGGTATACGTGTCTTGTTTCCACTATTCTAGACTGACCTCTTATCAGACAACGAGAGCCATGATCTTCTATCTCCTGGTTCATCCGCAAAGACAGGTGCCGAAATCGTGATATCCGTATCTACCGTCGCAAACGAGCAGTTGAGTTCGCCACCCGGATCTTCCCCCGCAGGCCATCACCAGAAAAAATTGGAGGAAAGCGCTGCAATACTGCACACGCGCACATGGACACCGGCTTCTCAAAGGTTGAATGAAGTTATGCATTTTCTCAAGACGTTCGTTCAAATCGG
>CEMJ01392579.1:0-12482 GCA_900068955.1 Clitocybe nebularis | reverse complement strand
TCTGCTGCGTGGACAAGAGTCAGATATTGTGATATAGGTCCATCCCTATGCTAAGCTTGCATGGAAACTTTTGACGGTTGGCTATGTTGTATGCTTATTTTATTCGTATGGTTTTGTCTTCTGAAAGTTTCATAGGTTCTTCAAGCACAGTTAGACCGCGACCAGAATATACAAGCTCTGTGGGCCATAGTTCTCGACACCCTAGACTTCATGAGGGAAGCCGAACCCCTCGCGGCGGTTAAAGGGCTCGAAATCACAACACAAGCTATTATGAAACAAATCTACGATTGCGCATTGTTTCTCCAAAAGTATGGAGATCGGAGTCTTGCTTGTAAGACACCCTTGTTCAAACCCATTCTGCCACTAAAGAGAAACCTTAGCTCGCACGCTACGGGACACACTTGTGAACACCACTGATGATGCTATCAAACAATTCACTCGTGCTTTTGTCGAACTGAAAACTCGTTTTCGTGATAGGGTTAATATAGATAGCTGGAAGATGGCTAAATCTTTGAAGGGTGATGTCTTGCAACTTGTCACTGTGTTAGATGAGATGAAAGAAATAAGTCAGTCAATTCTACTTTATCAACCAGACATGGTCATTGATAGGAAAATATAAATTAGCCCAAGATGGGCGCTTAGATATTCTTCCTGGAGCCAAACTCAATGCTGTCCAATGGAACCCTGACCACACTTGTTTGCCAGGCACAAGAGAGAAACTGATAGATGACATCCTGTCTTGGGTGCACACAGGTTCTGACAGAATTCTTTGGCTCTCTGGTGCTGCTGGTACTGGGAAATCTAGTGTGGCCAATAGTGTAGCCCAACAGCTTGACTCTCTGGGCCGTCTTGGGGCTTCTTTTTGTTTCAATCAGGGTGTCATCACCTTGGATGCTCCTGGTTACCTTTTTGGCAACTTGAGCCATCAGCTTGCTCTCTTTGATGGCCAATTTAGAACTGCACTGCTAGCTATAATTCATCGCTATGGTTCTGGAAATGCTTTGTCACTCAGGAATCAGGCCAAAAGCTATATGATTGAGCCATTCAGAAGCACCAACATCATAGGCCCTATTGTTATTGTTATTGATGCCCTGGATGAATATGGGCCTGATATCCAGGATAAAAGGAAACCAAGCAGGGCTTCTGTTGTTCAAGCTATTGTGGAAGAATTTCCATCTCTGCCTTCTGATGTTAAAGTTCTCATTACATCCAGAGCTGAGGGCAGCATTCAGCATCTGATGCCCAGATGCTCATCTTGCCAGCAGTTAGCCATCACTAATGCTGATAGCACCCAAGGGGATATTCTCAAGTTTGTTCAGTATAGGTTACAACAAGTTAAACAGTTTCATGGAGATCTTTCAGACACATGGCCTGGGTCTGATCTAGAATCCAAGCTTGCTCTTGCTGCTGAAGGATTGTTTATATGGGCTGATATTGCTTGTTCATTTATTGAACATGGGGATGATCCACATGTGCAGCTCCTAGAGCTGCTGACTAAATCCAATGAGCCTCTGTCAGCAGACACCAAACTTGACCAGCTGTTCCTCAATATTTTGCAAAAAAGTTTGTCACCAGATCAGGGCATGAAAGAAAACAACTGGCACTATGTCTTAGATTCTATTGTAGCCTTGAAAATTCCTTTGAGTAGGAAGGCCATAGATAATCTGCTGGGTCTATCAGTAGAGTCTCCAGTTATAACTCTCTTCAGTGGGAAGACAATTAAACTTACAAACAGTTACAATATCATTGTGTCTTTATTGCCCATCTTGAGGACAGATATGGACATGACAGGCCCTATACAACTCCTCCATAAATCTGTCTTTGATTTCCTTACAGAACGTGCAGAGGCTCCCTACAGGGTTGATTTAAAAACACACAACATTATTCTTGCCATCAGATGCCTGGAGCAAATGAATCAGCATCTTCATTATGATATCTGTGGACTTGGTACTTCCTCCTCTTATGACTCAGAAGTATCAGATCTGCCACTAAGGGTTCAAAACAAAATTTCAGAGGCCCTTCAATATTCTAGTATCTTTTTTGTTTACCATCTCAGTATGGGCAATAATCAGAATGCATCATTACTGGAAAACCTGCATATATTTGTCATGCAAAAGCTTCTGTATTGGATAGAAGTGATGAACTTGCTCAAGAAACTACATGAAGCAGAAGCAAGTCTGGATATTCTTCATGGGTACCTCACTGTAAGTCATATTTGATAGTGCCTTCATTATCAAGCTGACTATGATTTAGGAAAATAACCTTGGGGGATCTGATATGGTTGAAATGGTTGATAATGCTATCTCTCTTATAAGACACTGTGGCAGGCCAATATTTCTGTCAACTCTTCATATTTATACAACTGGAGTATCATTGGCACCAAAAACATCTATACTTTATAGAGTTTACAGACATCTAGAAGGCCTTCCACAAGCAAAGTTGACTATACCTTCTTGGACAAGCTCTTGGAGGATATTAGAGGGCCACCAATTTAAAGTAAACTCAATGGCATTTTCTCCTGATTCAAAACTGCTTGCATCTGGATCTTCAGATGACAGGATTCTTCTCTGGGATGTTGAATCAAGTGGAGTTGGGACTGTCTTGGAAGGTCACATTAAAGCAGTTGAATTAGTTTTATTCTCTCCTGATGGAACTAAATTGATATCTGCAGCAAATGATACACTAAAAGTATGGGAACTTGGAACCCAAAAGCATACCCTTCAAGGTCATAAGGCAATGATCTCCTCAATAGCTTTTGCTACAGACAAAACAACACTTATTTCCATGTCAGTTGACAAGAGTGTATTTTGGTGGGATATTGAAACAGGAAATATGATCAGCTCTATCATGATAAAGGGCACTGAGTATTCTAGGCCTGCCAATATTTCTCCTACTGGAAAAAGTATTGCCTATGCATCTGATGGATACATTATTAAAATATGGGACATTGAAAAGGCAGTAGATGTTGCTACTTTTAAAGGCCATACTGAGACTATCAAATCTGTTGCTTTTTCCCCAGATGAAAAGATATTAGCATCAACATCTGTTGATAGAACTGTCCGCTTTTGGGATATTGACAAACAAATAGAAATTGGGCCCTCAATTTCAACTGATGTTACAGGAGTCAACTCCATTGCCTTTTCACCAGATGGAAAAACCATAGCTTTTGGCTCCAATACTATAATTCAAATATGGAGTTGTGATAACAGAGTAATGTTGAGACATCTTCAAGGGCACAGTGGTGGGATTACATCTGTTGCATTTTCACCAGATGGTCAGAAACTTGCATCTGCATCTTGGGATACAACAGTACACCTTTGGGATGTTACAAGGACAAGCTATGCAGGCACTAATAATGATGGAAGCTCAGTTCATGGAATCTACTGTGTTGCATTTTCTCCAGATGGAAAGAAAGCTGCATCTGGATCAGTTGACAATATGGTCTGTCTCTGGGATGTTACAACTGGAGAACTTATGTGCCCTGTTCTTGAGGTCCACAGCAACAGTGTCATCATGGTAGCATTCTCTCCCACTGGCGAGAAGCTAGCCTCATGCTCATGGGATAACACAGTATGTCTTTGGACTATTGATTTTCAGACAATGTCTATCAGCAATTATGTTTTTGAAGGCCATAATCATGGGGTTGTGTCTGTAGACTTCTCTCCAGATGGTTTAAAACTGGCATCTGCATCTACTGACTCCACAGTCAAGTTGTGGGATATTGAAATGAGGACCATGATTTTTTCCTTTGAGAGTCAACAAGGCATGTTGGCATCTGCTGTATTTTCACCAAATGGCAAGACCCTAGCCTCTATATCATATATAAAAGACTTTGTGGATATCTGGGATGTTGAATCATGTACACCACTTGCATCTCTTAAGCAAGACCATACCCCAGAATTAGTGGTTTTCTCCCCAGAAAACAATATCCTAGCTGCAGCAGCAAAAGATGGCATTCACTTATGGGATATTGGAATGGCTAGAACAATTGGATCTCCACTTGTGAGCCCTCATGGAACTTCATCCCCAGATACACTTATCTTCTCTCCTGATGGGAAGTTTCTATTTTCTGGATCAAGTTCTGATAAACATGTATGCTTATGGAGTGTTGAGACTCAGACAGTGCTTGGTTCCACCTCTGTGTCTGGGTACAATGGTGACAACACCCACCAAATATTGTGGGAAAACCCAACTGTGCAGGCCATGACAGTTGGTGCACTTTCTTATTTTGATCAGGATGGCTTCCTTACCATTGGAGGAAAAAGGAGAATGTTATGGCTGCCAGTGCATCTTCGAGGGAAAATATTTGTGGGACCAGATTGTACTCTTGGTGTATGTGGTCCTGGTGGTTCATTAACATTCATAGAAAACAAAAGTCCGAACCTTTAGTTACGTCTCCACCGAACATTATGCACTAAGAAACAAGTAGTAAATGACAATGCCAATATAAAACCAATAGATTACATCTGCGAGTGATTAGACTAAGCAAAAACTAAGAAAGGGTAACGAGAAACTCAGGAAAACATTGGTTTCAAACATTTTTCCTGCTCTCAGCGGAAATGTTTCCATTTATGACTTGACTTTGAAATTCAAACCGGCCCGTTTCCTCCAGCCGCGTCACCAAAATGTCTCCAAATGCTGTCATGGGAGTGAGCACACCCCCCCGTCTTGCAAGGTCCGGAAGTCCTTCCGGCAGTGAAGATGACGAAGATGATGACGACGAGGACGAGGACGAGGACGACGTCTTGGACGTGGGAGGAAGGATGAGCGAGAGAGCGGACTCCGATATCATCACTGATAGAAAAAAAGAGGGACGTCAGCGTTATTCGACACAATAATCCCAACCTACCTGATGTTAATAAATAGCCAGGGTCCCCTTTTCCCTTCAGAATACTTTCAACATATACCGGCGGCGACGATGTAGATGCAGTAAGATTAGTGCTCCGGAGAAAGCCGTTTTTCATAACTCTGATTAGACCCCAAGATTCAGCTTAACAGGGTGCTCCATAAAGATAGGCTGCTGAACAACACTCAACTCGTCAGAAGGCCCATCCCCAGGTTGTGTCGCCAACTTCTTGAATAGCCAACGGAACTGTTGTTATATGGACGCTTAATCTGTGAGAATAAAACGGATTAAAACCATGAAACTTACAGGCTTGACCCATGCCAGCAGCCCAAATCCAATGGCTAACACAGTGCTGAATGTGTAGGCCATAAATTTTGACGGCATTACGATGAATTCATCGTACGAAAATTCGGGCCCATAACGCTCTCGCTGGGCCTTTGTAACTGAAGCTGAGGACCCGGCGGGATTATAGTCAATCCCTTCTATATTTAGCAGGTAAGCACTAGGAATAAACGGAAGTAAAAACAAAAATACCATTCAGTGCCTGAAGTTCCAGTAATCCAAATGAACGTTGGACTAGTGCCTTGTTGGTGGGCTGCATGAAAAAGAAACCCCCAAGGATTGTACGCTTGTTCGATATAGGGAGGGTATATAGGAAGCTAAACGGGGGACGCTTCCGGCCTTTCACTGTCACAATATTCAGCACCACGGTATAATCGAGGGATCGGGACTAACCAGGGCTTAATGCGTAATCCACACCGCCCTCTCGTCGTTTTTCTTTCGGCACCTCTTCTAGTATAGTCATCAATGTACTGAATGTTCCACCTGAGAAGCCCCCGCGCATTTCATGTGCGGTTGTTGAGTTTCCTATTCCATAATTTCCTGTAAATAAGAATTAGATATCATCAGAATTTGAAATAAACTGCAGAAACGTGCCATGTGCTTTTAGCGTCTTGTTTGACAAGTACGCAGATATATCGGAGGGAATAGAGTCCATTCCGCAGGAAGGGACAATTATAGTGCCCGTTTTCATCGCTAGGTAGTCATACCTATGCAAATGTGAACAATTGGTACACGGAAAGATACAAAAAGAGCGTGCACGGACTGTTCTACAATATGCTTGTACCAAGCAGTTTCTCCGGTCAAGTCAACGTAATGCACCCCATTCTTTGCGCATGCCCTATAAAGCAATTCCATCAAATGGGGTCTAACGGTGCATAATCCGAAAACATACCTTACGACCGGCGTTCCCCACCGCCAATATGGGCCGACAGTGTTGATAACGACCCGGGTCGATTTGACTAACGTTTCAAGCTCTGCATAATCCGTAACGTCTATCTGAACAACGGGTATCTTCGGGGGGAGTGAAAGCTCTTGGACCAAAGTCTGTAACTTGGATTGCGACCGCCCAGCGACCGAAAATGAAAAAAGGCCTTGCGTGTGCTGTGGGTGTTGAGAAAGATAACGGGTTATAAGGCGTCCTGTAAAGCCAGTGGCACCAAGGACTACAATGTCTGTCTTTTGAAAGGTCATTGTGGTGGGCGATGTCGAGGGCGCGCACCAAGTTGATGTTAAATCCGGATGTGCTTTGGGCCGCGCGCCAGGCGTACGTCACACGGCGCCAGCCAAAAGTGGCAGAGACAGGTAAAAACAACACGTGTCAATAACAATTCATAGATAATACATATTAGCACTGCATAAATTGGCAGACATATTCAATCATCGAACATCGTTCCGTCCATCCTCACCCCCATGTTCTGCTTCACGTCCATTCCAAGCAGCTTCATCTTGCCAGCCTGTATGTTCCCGATTAACATCACAAGCCAAACCCATGAAAATAACATACCTCGATTCTCTCATGCTGAACTTTCCTGAGAGCTTGCAGCTGATCTTTACTTAAATAGCTATCGTGCTCCACCACTTTCTTTTTATGTGCCCCGCTGATGGCTTTCATGTCCGCTTGGGGATCATATGCGTCATCTGGTGGGGGTACGAACTCTCCCTGACGCAACGCTGACATACGTCGTTCGTATGCCTCCATGTGATAGTATTTTTCGTGTGGGAGTGTTGCTGTGTGAAAGTCAGCTCGCACAACTTGAAATGCATGGGGAAAAGAAGTGACCTGTGTTAAAATCTTCTGTATACCTGGCAAACTCTTTCTTTTTTTGGTCCTTCGATATAGTTTCTGGATTGATCTTGCGCTCCTCTACTAACCAGGCATAGAACTCAGGGGCTTTCAAAAATATACTGCAATGAATGGAATATGAATCAGAAAATGAACGAAATACGGGGATACTGAACACTCACTCTACTTCAGAGATGATTCCATATTTCCCCCATTGTGGTGCACTTGAGCCAGACGCCAGTTTCTTCTGTACGATCATCAGCGACTAGGGCAAAGGGTTCAGTGACTAACACACACCTTCTCCTTCTTTTCTCGTTTCTTCTCTCTTCTTCTCTCCTTACTCTTACTCCGTTTGCTTTCCTTGTCCCTTCGTCTCTCCTTCCTTCTACGTGAACTTGACCCGTCATCCCCTGACGAACTAGATGCCGATCTATCTCTATCACGTTTTCCCTTTCCACTGCGGTCTCTCGACCTTGACCTTGACCTTGACCGCGACCGCGACCTCCTTCTATCACGCTCGCCCCCCATCCTGTCCCTGTCCCTGTCTCGAGAATCGGAGCGCGACCTTCTCCTCTTATGTACAGGACTCCGACTTCTGCTCCTCCTATCTCCTGGACTGTGACTCCTCCTTCTTCTCGGAGAGCGTGATCTCTCATCTCTTCTTTTCCCACTGAGCTCCTCTCTTTGACGGTGGCGGTCATCATGTGCATATCGTCTGTGAGACTCCTGCCTTGGAGGGCTCTCTCTTCTTCTAGACACGGAACGTGAGCGAGATTCACTTCGGGCTCTTTCTCTAGGCATCTTGGCGAGTGGTTTTGGTTTGGCTTAATTCGTACAACTGTCAATTGCACGTTCAGTTATTTGTTTGGATTGGGGGCGGTTGGTCAATAAACAGTTCACGTGATTTCAAATCGGTGGCCGAAGTCCACGGTTACGGCGAAGATCCCCTGAGCCCTATAGCCACCTACACACCGGCATCGATCTCAAGAGATCAAATATTCATCCCATCCTAAGCCCGACCCGGGCCATTGACACAGGGGTCACAATTCTTCTAGCATTAAATATCCTTCCTTGTAATATTAGCTTCCGAAGTCAACCCCCTCAATAAAAATAACACTAACATCGGCAACATGACAATGTTGCTGATCGGTGATTCGGTTTTCCAACACGGCAAAGGAGAAATGGTTACCCATTTGGTCATCTAGTTTGTACATGTCAACTCAGGGATTTGCCCTGCCCGTCTCCAAATCCGAGGATAACGCGGTGCGATAGTTCGCAGCCCGTGCGGACGTAGCTAATGGGATTGGGACCAGTACACAAATGGAAACGTAGTTACGTATGTATATTGTGATACTGCACAGGAGTCCACCGTATCCGTGTCTGATATGGATATGTTTATGTTTTATGATAGATTGTCGATGAGTTCCGTTTTGCGCTTGCAACGTCAGTGACAGCTGGCAGTACCTATATACTTAGTGCTCCGCAGCATGTTTGTTGGCGGGTTGATCTGTAGATGATGATAGTTTCAGAGCACATGTCGTTATGGGCGCAGTCATCGGAACTGTTTTTGTTCTGGGGCAGCCGTTGTCGGCACAGATTGTGCCGCGGTTGAATGAGCGTGTCTTCGATATTCCTGTTTAGCGACCTCCACCTCCACCTTCACCCTCTCCTTCCCTCCACCATCCAGTCCACACAATGGGCAGAAGAAAGATTGAGATTCAACCTATCACTGTAAGTTTCTCGTCCTTTCACGTCCGATTTGTCGCGTTTTCGTTATCGCCACCCCCCTATTCCGGCCCACCCCTCTCCCAGCTGTCATCTCCGAAAAAAATCCACTGGATTGCTCACTTTTCTGCCCCTCCAGAACGACCGCAATCGTGCAGTTACTTTCACAAAAGTATGCCCTATCCTCCGCTTAACATTGCTATTTTTTGATACTAAAGTCTTGGCACTCGCTATTCTTAACCACGCTTGTCTCGTCGTCGTTCTCATCCATCACCACTTCGTTGTACTTCCTCTAGCGCAAGAATGGTCTATTTAAGAAAGCATACGAGCTGGGAGTTCTCTGCTCCGTCGACGTAGCTATCATTATCTTTGGTATGTCTCCTTTTTCAGGTACCCCTCTCTTATCCTCCTGGATGCGCCAAGGCTTTTCTATTTTTATCTGACTTTTGTTGTGATTTTACTCTATGCTTATCGCATCATTACAGAGGAGAAGCCTGGCCACAATCGCAAGCTTTACCAGTACTGCTCTTCAGATATCCATGAAATCGTCCAGCGTCACCTCCGAGTATGTTGCCACGTCACATCGATTTCCATCTGCTAATCTAAGAACACTTCTCGTGCAGCATGATGGGGATACGGACACTCGTGGGGTAGCTGACTTTTCTGGAAATCCGATCGTCTCCAAACTGGGCGATCCAGGAGAAGGTGACGACGACGACATAGACGAGGATGGAGAGGAAGAAGGCTCAATCAGGAGCGGCTCGAAACGCAGGGTGCATGCCAACGATCCGATGAACACTAGTGATGTGCGTATTTCTACCAGCTCTCTTACTTGGATCTAACATGTCCTAACCCCTAGCTTGACTACATCCCGCGAGAGCATGGATACCTGCAGCAATCAACCCATCCCACCATCGAAGTCCCACCTTACAACTCAAATGTACATCACCATCACCAACAGTCTCAGCGTTTACATCAAAATCAATCATCAATTCCTATCTCTCATGATCGTTTCCCATCGTCCCAGGCAGAGCACCACCAAAGCAAGAAACAACGCCTCAACATCATTTCCACAGCACCCTCGAAGTACTCCCCCGCATTTCACGAACACGGGCACAAGGGATATAGTTTACACCGGCGCCCCCATTCAGGGTCCTCCTCAGACGAACACATGTCCCTATCAGCGAGCCCCGGGTATACGTACAATGGTTCGTCCTTTCGCCAGCCCCAATCAGCCGGTTCCCAGACGTCATACTCCCACGACGAGCCCCATCATTTCTCGTACCCACAGTACACCCCCTTCTTCCCAACGCCATCGTCATCTCGGCAAGGCCCTGGATCCCCGCCAACCCCCTCCTTTATCCCCCTTACATCTGATTTCTCCGCGCCCCCACGAGGCCAAGGTAGCATCGGACCTGGCAGGCCCCCTCCGACGAAGAGCCCATCCGGAGGTGCGGACTACGAAAGAATATATGCCGCACGCGGAGGGCGAGGGAAGCCCGATGACTTATTCGCTGCCCTCTTAAATGCAGAGGAGCAAGGGAAGATGTCTACATCCAAACGAGCGAGGTCTTCCAGCAGTGGATTTGGCCTTGATTGGCCGATCCATGCCGCCACAGCTAATTCTAGCGGAGGTCGTGAAGAGGGTGGTGGTGGTGGTGGTGGTGCCTCAATAAGACCTCCTTCTGCCGGCGGCGACCCGGGTTCTGCTGACAGAGGCCCGGTTCCAGATTGGCTCGAGTTTTTATCAGGGAACTCTTCTGGTGCCCATTCTTTTCCCAGCCCTGGTTCCATGTCCAACAGTCAGGCGACGGCACCACGGCCTCCCTTCTCATCTGTTCGCTCCTTCAGGGATCTAGACACGCACCTGGAGGCGATCTCGGGCAATGCCAGAACTCTGCCTGGAGGCATCCCGATATCTTCAGAGGGTCTGGACATGAATTGGCAGCGTGCCCGTAGAGACGGCGGAAAAAACAGAGAGGGGGAGATAACGATCGACGATCCAGCGGCTGATGCTGCTATCACTGATGCTGCAATTTTCGGAAATATCAATGTTGGAGAAGTGAAAAAGGAGGGAGGGGCTTTCGGCTGACCGAGGCGGGTTGGCGGTAGCGGAGAGAGATAGGCGAGGAGGATAATGTGGAAGGTAGCTTTGACTCGAACATTTTCCTCTGTTCGTCTTTTCCATTCAGCTTCTATGTGTCTACTAGCGTTCGTACTGCTCTTCCTTTCTCGGGTTTCATACATTGCTGGGCAATACAGCCTCACAGTTTTTACCTCTGATTCGAAATTCAAATGGTGAACAGATGCGTTATGCCCCCTTATCGAAGGATCAACTAGGATTAAACTCCGAGACGATATTCGCTCCAGCTGTACATGGGTGTGGAATCTGGATCTCCTGTTGCTGGACTGGCCTTGTCGTTTACATAAGTGGTAGTAACCCTTCGATACCCATGGGTCGTGATGCAAACCCGAAATCAGAACTTTTATCATTTATGACGCGACTGCATAATCAACCACAGTGGTGCTTCTTGGGCCTATGGCATCTCACTGTCATATATTCATACCTTTTGGGGCTTGGCCCTAGCCTCTAGGTCTACAGATCCGTTTACCCTCCGACTAATCCCGGCCCATCCAAATTTTCCCTTCAACCTTAACTTCTAAGTGGCTCAACTTGAACGCCACAATCCCGATCGGGTACCATACTTTGAGGGCATAGAGCGAGATATCTGCTCCACCTCCCCAGAGCGGTGTGATCCAAAGCTATCCAGAATACAGAAGCCATTTCTTCTTCTTGAATCCGGACCCTGACAAAGTGTTGTGTCGCTCAGAATAGACCGCTTCTATTTAAGGCCAACACCGAGTTTCTCATGATTCCAAGTATATGCTTTCAGTCGCGGCCGTTGTTCGGCTTTATTCCTTGTCTGTTTGAGGTATGGTATCGCAATATATTGTATACAAAGAAACTCAAGATATATATAGTCAAGATCAAGGTAAGCATATCAGAAAATAAAGACCTATTGTTCCATGTGTTAACCTTAGTGGCGAAACTCAGTATTCTATAGTGTCATGCCCATTCTTTTCCCCCAAAAGGCTGACAATTTAATCGGCAGCCCTCCTCTAGTGCTGTTCCAAGGCCGTGGAGGAGCGGCGTTGGGACAGACAGGACATCTTGGGAAGTGGCGCGGACGCCCATATGGATAAGCCTTCCAAGAAACGAAGAGCAGTGTATAACAACACCCCGGATCGCGCGGGCGGTCCAAAGCTGAGCATATACGCTTCGAAGCGACAGCCTTTTCCTGATGAAGGGTGTCAGCAACACAAAGCATCTGAAACTATTGATTCGGGTCGACAACACACGCCGCGACCCAGGAAGACGTCTAGTCTGGGCGTTTACGAAGAGTCTGGACCAGGTTGACTTTCGTTCAATGGAAAAACGAAACCGAATGATATATAATGAAATATGAAACTAATTTTTTTGCATCCCTAGGAGTACAACCGTCCAGCAGGTTCTCAACCAGAGGCCTAAGTATTAATGGGTATATATCGTAAAATGTAACCTTGATCTATGAATAGTACCATTGGAACAGATATCCGCGAGAAAAGAGACAAGAGACGATCCGGGACGAGACGAGCCAAAAGTCGAGAGATAAATGAAGAAAAAAGAATCGAGACGAGAGGACAGAGATAATAAAATGATATGTGGTGACAGGTAACGAGATTTGAGGAGTGGTGGAAAAGGAGGGAAATTTCGATTCGAAGCCTGCACAAGTAAAGGTCAGAACA
>CEMJ01392572.1:11473-23617 GCA_900068955.1 Clitocybe nebularis | reverse complement strand
TACATGAATTTGCGCCTCGATATGCGGAAGCCACGAGGTAAGGGTGTGACTTGTGGAAAGCCGAGAACTCCGTCTTCAAGATACACAGTAGAAGGGAGGTTTACGATATTCTCCACTGGACGGATGCTTCCTAATGGCTAAGAACATGAATTGATACAAGTCATCCACGGATATTAAATTTCAGAAGCCTAGCTAGACCATAGGTAATGACAAACTTGTGCCCAATAAATATGTGATGTGAATAAGATAAGGGTATCTTTATGCGTGCCGACTCTCATTACGAAAGATGTCCTGGTCCTGAACCTTGTGTTTAGAATTTCAATGTAACCCTTATATTGAAAAAGGCATACCTCTGCCACCCTGTGCCGAGTTCCATTGGATCGACCGTTCGAGTTCCCGTTGGCTCGAGGGGCCTGGGGCACACTATGGGAGAGCCTGGGAGCGGGAGTGTGATCAATACTAGCAGCATTGCCTCTCGGGAATGTGTCCGGCATAAGATGAAGATCAGGCCGCTCATGGGCAGGCGAGACCACATTGATCAGATTGGGGGTCGAAAGGTTGATTGCGTCTAATAACAGGCTTGATGATTAAGTTGAAACCATCACAGGTGTTAATTAATGGTCCAAAAATATAGGAAATAGATGACACGCACTCATTCTCCTCTTGTAGCTTCTTCATTTTGGCAGCTGCGATATCGAGGTCCCGTTTGTGGTCATCACGGACCTCGAATATGGATGAGTATACTTATCTGCTATCAGGTACTCCTTGTAGTATACTTACTGCCGTCACTTGATCGTATCTTTCTCTCAGCGCCTGGAACCTGGCGAAATGATGTGAACCACAAACACCTAGGGTGACAGACTCTTAATCTCACTTTTCCTTGTAACGTGTGTTCCGCTGTGGTGGCGGAATCTGGATAGTAGGTCAGCGATATATCCGCAGGTGGTGAGTGAGAACAGACAGACCTTGAGTTTCAATGTGGCCTTATCCTCTTTTTCCTTATCCGCCCCGCGGGAAGGTCGGTTAGATGGACGAGATGTACTAATACTTTCCATACGTATTAGAGAGCGTTTCTCCGTTCAGTGAGTCTCCTAGAGTATGAGTGCCCAAACCCACAAAGAGAGACTAGTCACGGTGAACACTGAACAAGAGCTTCATTCAGCGCTAAAGAGGCTTGGCGTTCTGACGTGAAAGGCTCACGTGTCAGTGCCTTAAATTATCGATGTTGATACATATTTAGCGGCATCCTCAAAAAAAGGCCCCCTGACACCTAAGCCAAGGATTGAATTTATGTACACCAAATACCCTACACGTTGTTCGCCACAAAATCACTCTACATCATTAAACAATCTATGAGGCAGAGTGTCTTGGTTACCAACTAATTAAATTTTTGGGTCTAAGTCAGCGACATGCAATCTTTGTTGAATTCAATTACCTATATGCTTCGGTGTGGAGGAAGATATCTTTTGATAAGGCGCGCCCTTGAGCTATTTCTAGCTGACATTCAGCAACCGCGTTTCTGACATCTAATGAGAACGAGTCTGGACCACAAGCTGGAAAAACACATTTCAGCCATCTTGCCCAAATGCCATGAGGTACAACGTACTCGCAATGCCGATGGTGTCGGTTGTGGCACATGCATCCTTCACAATTTGAGACAAATTAGGCCGTCCAGTATAATTCTCTATTGATGGCGTGTTTTCTTCCTTGGTACTAGACGAAGGGGACGAAGAACGAGATATTCCAGTCACATATATTGAGATCGTAACTGAGCCTTCTGGTACACCCTTGAGAGCGGCGCTGAAGACATCTTCATAGCACGCAGCAGCTTCTAATAATGCAAATCATCAAAAGCTGAAATGAATCAAGGAGTGCGAACATACCTGTGCTTGTCACGGCCCAAACAAAATGGACTCGCTTGCATCGCATGTCTTCCCCAAAGCCGCGTACAAGATCTAAAAACAGAGGAACTGTGAAACTTGCGCCTGGTCAAATTTATCAGTGCTGAACAAATGGTAGTATAAAAAGACAAGCACCTGATCCGCCAGCCAGCAGGACGACTCGGTCGTAAACTCTAAGGGACCCGTGTATACCGCCGTACGGACCGTCAAGGATAACACCCGATGTTGAGCGTTTTTTGGCATACGATGCCAGCCTCCCAGTCATCCCTTCACGTACACGGATGCAAAATTCGAGAGCACCAGAATGGGGAAGGGACGTAACAGTAAAAGGGTGAGATGTCAGGGCATGAGCCCCCGTGTCAAGGAAGCGGACGAAGTAGTGCTGGCCGGGAGTCCACCTCAGCTGTGTTGGGATCTTAACCTTCACCATCCGGTCAGGGAGGACTTCGAAGCTGGCTGTATGCCTCAGACCATTTCTGCATAACATCAGGCCGAACCGGGCAAACCAAGCGAATCCGTAGACTCCGGCAGAAGCCCATATATAGTCCCTAGATTGATATGTCATGATTTTCCTTGGAGCAAGGGATCAACGCGTACCAGGAGGTCAGACGGAAGTTGCAATGAAGGAAGAGGAAACCCATGAAAATCATAGATGCGCTGAAAGAAAATCAGTTCATCAACTCCCCGGCGGAACAGTACTATAAACTGGTGCCCTACATAAAGTGAAGCCTATGAGGAATAGGTCCGTTAGAACCGCCGTGACATTCTTGGGAAAGGTCTCTTACTTTTTGAAAGTTTCATAGTAGCGACTCCTGATAAAAGCTGTTAGCCAGTGTCACGATTTTCGTGGAGTTAGAATGGCCCTTACCGTATAGGACCCCATGACATAAGGATAAGCCAAGTCTATACAAGGCTAAGCGCTTATAACTGAATAAATTTCAGGAATGTCAAACCTGTGGAATCAGCGCGGCAACCCCAGTCCAATAGTACGACTTCGTGCGATAGTTGACTTCCATAACACCATTCCGTACATTATGATAGATGAATGGGAACGTATGGACCAACGATGTGATATCTATGATATCCTTTAGAATCCCAATCGGTGAAAAGATATAGGCTGCAGCCTTACACATGATCCAAGCTGTCCATCGATGGAAGACCTGCAGTTTTTCATGGGGGGTGCCAGTAAGCAAACCAATCAAATTGAATTTCGTTGAAAATGCCCTTGGTAAAGCTGAGCATATGTCAGGAATACTTGTTGGAGATCTTACAACATGAAGGGTAGTATGCCCATAGATATCCAGCCAGCGCGGGTACCTAAAGGAGGGCTATTTCCCATCTCCACTACCGGCCAGTAGTACGGGTGGACGGCAAAGGTGAATACTGGCGGAGGAAGTTAAGGATCACGAGTTCCTCTAGGTATGGTGGGGTTCTACGTACCCATAAAGAAAATGATCATGGCTGCAACAATCACCATAGGGCCAAGTGGTGGCGAGTACCATCCAAATAGCGAGATATGATATTGTCGAGAGCTGAAATATCTGAATAGGCCTGTGATCCTGTCTGCCAAAGAGGCAAATTGGCCTTTCGGCCTATTGTGTAATATTTGAGCACTGACATGCGTGACAACGGCTAGGGACTTACTTCGATGTCGATGGTCGCCTCAAAGAAAGAACGTTCACAATCGTGAAGATAAATATCGCAACACAGAAGAAGTAGACGCTCGTTAAACCATAGTCCCAATCCGCTGTGTACCACTGGGTCGGGTTAATGAGTCGATGTCTCTCGTTCCATGAAGATCAAGGACAAACATTTCTGAATCGCGTCTCCTTCAGCCACAGCTGGTACTCTGTAAGGTTACCAGCCATATGATGGCTATCGCGATTGGAGTGCCACAGAACTGGACGCGCGAGCCCAATAAGACCCATGATTAGATACGAGAGGAGGGAGTTACTCTCATAACATGGGGGAAAGCCCTCCTTTTTATTGGTGTTGGGTGTCACAGTATTATTTAGAAACTGCATTTTGCAGGATTTGCGATCGAGATCCATATCTGTCCGATCATATTTGGCGGTCGCTTGAGATTACCATGAAGTTGAGACTCGAAGGAGCAAGGACGAAATTCGGAAGAAAAAAAATCTGTCTTGGAATTATTTGATCTCGTGTACAATGCCTTGAGAATAAATTCATGGCCAGCACAAGCCTCATAACCATCGATCCCACGCGATAGGTAAATCACACCCGCATTGTTACGCTTAGGGGTTCGAAGACACCGGCCGGGTTTGGCAGACGCTCGGAAGATGGTTCGACTTGGCCACGATGAGTGTACTCCGTAAATAAATCGATGCCAGTTTGAGGTGAGCGGGCCCGCTACGAGTATTTCAAGTGGAATGTGTCAGTTTTTTAATCATGGGTCTGATGCGCATACACCAATTAGCGAACATCGTGCTGTCCTTAATTCCCATGTTTCGATTATAATCGAACTAGGAACGTTCATGGGAACTGATGGGGCAGGTGGAAGCGGGAGGGACAAGGACTGGAGTGAAGGTTAACTTAGCCGATATTTGTCCAGGTTGATCCGGGTGGAGAATTGTCATGAAGCTTCTTTTCGTTCTTTGAGTAGCCTTGGCACACGAACTTCTTTACGCACATTATTGATCATGCTCGTGGCAAAAAAATGATAACCAAAACTCAAAATTTGCGCCTCCACAGATTGTGACCAAGACATGGCGAATAATATTAAATACATGTAAGTAAAACAAATCTACTTTAAAGGTGAGCTCTTTGGCCTTCGGGGTTCCACAACCCACTATGCTTCCATGCACTAACCCCACCGACGACATAATGGGCCCTTACTCCTCTATTCCTCAGGATGCTTGATGCCAGTCTAGCGATGTTCCCATCATGTGATAGTAATAGAACCAAATTGCCTTCCAACAGTGACCCAAAATCCGGATCTGAAGCCCCAAAGCGACTAGTCAGAGTGTCGAAAAGGGCTACTAATGTTGCTGGGTCCTTGTAAGGGTTTGGCCGGGTGGATTCTCCCACGTCGACATTGTGTGACCCGTAGATGTGAGAGGCGTTAAAGTCGGCCTCATCACGAAAGTCCAAAATAATAGTAGGGGATGTTGCAACAATGTGATCGGCTTGCTCTGGTGTGAATTCCCAGTCTATGTTGTATCTATTTGAGAAACGGGCATCAGTGATATACGAATAATTGTGGAGAGTGAATCTCACGGGTAAAGGTCAGTTTCAATGAGCTCCTCATTAGTGATGGGAAGAAAATATGACGGTCCAAGTTTGGTGAAGTACTCAGAAATATATTGGAAAGGCTGGTCGCAGCAAATGAAAACGCCTGTTCGAGTCTACTTGTGAGCTTTTGCACAGAGAAATCAGGATCAAATCGAATAGCACATACAAGGTATCTCGCCGTTCTCATTCCTCAACGCGTCTAACGCGTCGAGATCTTTCTGCTTCTTCAAAAAGTTGAGGAGCCCGACCAGAGCCAGCCCAGAACTAGGTCCGACCAACAAGCCGTTCCTGCATAGATCCAGGCTCTTCTCATATGATGCAAAGGATCCGACTTCTTCCATGTAATCCATAGACTCTCTCCAAGGAAAATCGACGGGTATCAGAAGATTTAGGGAGCGAGGGCCTGGGACCCTGTCATTTGGTGCCGTCAAAATACTGAGGAAATGTTAGCACAGGGTCGGGCTCAATAGATCAAGATCAGCATACCCTACACCTGTGATAGAAGGTTTTACTTTCTTGAGATATAGGCTAGTTCCCGTCATTGTTCCTTCGATAAGATGAACATGACAGAACCATATATCACGGCGTCTGTTCGACTCACCAGCAGTTCCAATAGATGCAGCAAACACTGATATATCAGGAAGTTGGGCGTAGATCTGCGGTCCGGTCCATCGCATATGGGCTTGGTAATTCTATGCATATGGCTCCATAAATACCCGAGAACCTCTGTTAAACAACGGAAGACCCACCTCAATATTAGAATACTGATCAGGATTGAAGACACCTGGTCTTTCCCCATATTTGTTGGCAACGAAAATTCCGCCGTTGGGATCCAGATGTTCTGGCTGCACAGGGCCGCCAAATAAAGTTCTATAGTATAATGTCGGCATCTCAAATTCACAGTTTTCTCATTAGTTTCCTTACAGATCAAGGCCCTTGAATTCTTTTGTTAATTTACGTGATGACTGAAATCTTGGTTACTCACAAAGAAACGGAGTAACTGTAACTTCAATTGAGACGTTTTGTTGGAGACATATGCCTTGACGTTTGGGATCCCAAGGATATGAGATATGATCCCCAGTGAGATTACTGTGCTTCCAGACGAATATTCAACTATGGTATGGGTGTTCTCCGTGACCTTTCCGCTCTCTTGCGCGCGTAGGATCATATTGAGTGCTTTACTGCTATCAGAACTCTGTTGCTAAAAAGGCTGGAGTATCAAACTTACCTGGAAGGGATTTAACATTGGTGGCCGGCAGATGGCTCATCAGTTTGGCGTAAATCCGCACACCATCTATAGCAAAATATGAAAAAAAATGGTTCTAGCAAGTGAGTTAAATAGTTAAATTACCCTTGTGGTACGGATTGAGGCGTGATGGCAGCTCTACAAGCTATGGGTGGAATGTTCTTCTCAAGAAAAATCCTTCAAGTAGTTCATAATTACGCACTGGAACGGGTAGATTCTTGTCTGGATCGTAGAAGTCACGGAGACCCTCTTCCCCAGAAAAAACATTGAGTTTGGTGTCTACAGGCATGAGGGTGATATGATAGTAGTAGAGAAGAAGTTCTGGGGCGGGTTACTTTGACACTCGGAGACCTCCAATAATTTATATGACCTGGTTTAAGATGTCACAAAATCACACCTAGGAAAACCATACGAAGATCTTCACTAGAAAGATATTCCGACGTATAAAATGGAAATCACCAATAATATTACCATTGATTACAGTTTGTGCCCATTCGAGAACTACCGCAGTTAGCGCGTGGCCCATAAGTGAGTGTCCACTTTCGAGAACCTGATCAGTGGCATGGCAGTGGTGAGAGTACTAACCCATCCGCGTAGCTAAGTAAGTCGGACCCCAGAAACTGCCAAACTTTTTTTCCCACAAACAAGTGCATCATCGACTATGTTCATGTATTTTGCGGTAGTGTTGAGTTGCCCATTCACCGAGATGGGAAAACCTCCGCTGGTTCAATATAACCCAATGCATAATCTAGGATTTCAGGATTTCAGCCTAAACGGCCGAGGATCAAGAATTCCCTCAAACTGTCCTTCAACCATCATCCCGGGAATACGTGATGTCGGTACCTCTTGGAGCCTCTGTGAATGACCAAGATTGTACAACCAATGTTTCGAACAGTCTCACAGATCAGACAAATTATCTTCCCCGACGTAAAATCATATCAGTGGGTACAAACACACAAATCAGACATTCCTTAGGCTAATATCCCTTCGTTGAGGTTTTTCTCGCATGCGCTTCTGTTGGAACTGTGGGATTATTGGACGAAACCATGATTGCTGTTTCACTGCCCATCATTGGATCCGAATTAAATGCAGGGAGCCAAGTTAGTTGGTTTGCAACTGCATACTTTGTGTGGGCCTTCCGGGACTTCCGAAGTTTTGTCCATTGCTCATACATTCCGAGGTAGAACCAGCACTGCATGCCAGATGCTTTACGGACGGTTATCTGATATTTGGTCTCGAAAATCTGTTCTCTTTGCACTCATGTTTATCTTCTTTATTGGGAATCTCGGAGCATCAGTTTCTCGAACCTTCATCCAACTCGTGGTCTTTAGAGCCGTATGTTTGAGCGCTTATCATATTATCAAGATTTACATTTTTATCAGATAACTGGTGCTGGTGGGGGAGGCCTACCTACAATAGCTCAGGTGATCGTCTCTGATGTAGTTTCTCTCCGGCAAAGAGGAAAATACCAAGGGATTCTTGTAAGCCTAGCTAGAGGTCGGAAACCAACCCTAACAAAAATTTACATAGGGAATTTCAGTTGCGTTTGCAAATGGAGTTGGTCCTCTCCTTGGAGGGGTCTTCTCGCAACATAGTAGCTGGTATGTTTCTAACAGAGTCCTGTGATATGCTGATAATATCTGGGAAGGCGCTGGATATTTCGCCTTACAATGCCACTAACAGCTATATCTGCTGTTCTTGTGTGGTTTTTCATGCCCCTCAAGGCAACAGAGGGTGATTGGAAACGGTTTGCAACATCTTTCAGCCCATCATGTCATACCTAACTATTCACAGAAAATTATCCTTGATCGATTACACTGGTGCCGCTCTCATCCTTTCAGGAACTACCTTGTTAATTGTATGAAACTTTCTCCTGTATTCTGAACGGCGAATCCCTTACTCTGTTCTGTTCTACGTCAGCTCGCTCTCACATGGGCTGGTGGGGCGTACTCATGGGGGAGCAAACATGTGCTCCTTACCCTTCTGCTTGGCATCGCTGTATTCGTTGCGTTCATTTTCTGGGAGTGGAAATGTCCCCGTGTCCCTTTACTGTCGCGTGAGTTAAGACAAGTTCAAACAAAGGCTTAACTCACCAGCCGGTAGCTCTCATTTTTCGGGAACGGGTGGTTGTCGGAGCAGCAATCACGCAATGGATCAACGGATTTCTGACAATGGTCCAGGTATTCTACCTTCCAACGTTCTATCAAACCGCATATGGCTACTCGCCGGTTAAGAGTGGCCTGTTACTTCTGCCCCTTACCGTTGTCCAAAGTTGGGATCCGTCCTCAAACCTTAGTCTATCGCAGCTGACGCTGCCTGACCCTTGTAGCATTTACTTCGACGGCTTCTGGTGCACTCGTGTCTTGGAAAGGTCGATATCGAGTAAATTTTCCATTTTTGTTCATGATCCAGATTTTGACCATCAATAGGAACTTATCCTTTCAGGTTGGGCGATGTGGGCCGTGGGTTTGGGACTTCTCGCTACCCTTAACAAAGACTCGGGCCTATCTAAACAAATTGGGTATTCAATTTTAACCGGCGTTGGCGTTGGTCAAACGTTCCAGCCTTCGCTAGTAGCGATCCAAGGTGCCCTCGGTCGTAAGGATATGGCAACCGTTACCGCTATGAGGAGGTAAGACCACTAGTCTTCGGCATCCCAAACTTACACCCACAATTACCTAGTTTTGTTCGCAACTTGGGTGGCAGTATTGGTCTTGCTATCTCCGGGACAATAGTGTGCGCGTCGAGCAGTGGAATCTTTTATTTTACACTGACTATATATCCCAGAAATAATGTCCTGTCTTCCCACATATCAAGCATGGATATCAGTGATAATATGCGCAATTCGATCCTCGATCATCCCGAACTAGCTCATAACCTACCGCCTGATCTCTATGCCAAAATACTCCAGGGGTACCGAGAAGGATTTCGCCTTGTGTTCATCATCATGGCCGGTCTCGCCGTGGTTGCATTCCTCACAGCCTTCTTCCTCATGCCCCACCGCGATTTAGATCGTCCAGATGACGAGCTTCTTAGGCGACAAGGAAAAGAATTCATTACTCAATTAAAAGCGAAAAAGGCAACTGCCCATGACATGGAAAATCAGGATGCGTCGGCTACAAACACGCCTCCCGATCAGCCGAAGATGGTGGTCATCTAGACTGGGTCCCCGTAGTCATGATACTGATGCGGTCTCAATACACGTCGGAGTGCATAGAAATGATTATTTTTCGATAAATATATCCTAAGAACGATGTCACGCTCCGTGATAACCCATCCTACTGCAAACATTAACCGATATATGCCGACCAAAGAAAAAAAAATTGGTGGGTGAGGGCTTACTTCCGCCATGATGGCCACATGATTAAAAGCTTCCCGCTCTATAAATCCTCGCCAAGATGGCCCAGGGGCTTCAAGAAATGTCGCCTTCCTATCATAATAGCCAAGTATACGCTCCGCGTGCAGATGTCACCGCTGAGGACGACCTCCACGAGAATACTCCAGTTGAGGACTACGACATCAACAGCATCTTACCTGTACCTGAAACACCACTGAGGACAGATCGTGTTGCATTAGAGCCCCTGATTGTAGGCTTTTTTTCTTCCATGGATTATCCAGTATTTGATCCCCCACAGCCTCTGCTGCATGCGGAAAGTCTTTTCAATGCACTATCCACTGCCCCGAAAGATTCCGACCCTGATGTATGGTTTTACCCATTCCCCAAAGGGAGGCCTCATGGTAAGAGAATAAGCGCTACCACTTTTACGTTCCTGGCCGAAGGCTATTCCAGAGACAAAATCAGAAACGTTGGTCTATATGGAGAAGCAAAGACGCCGGCCCAATGTCCTTAGTTTTGCCATCGTAGACCTAGCGAGCAACGAATTGGCCGGGATTATGGCGTATGTTAGCCTGATTTCATGTTTATTATCCTCATCCCCAATTGTCGCAGTCTGGGATGCGATCCATTGCAGGCCTCGCTGGATGTGAAGTTCCTAGGCGTCAAGATTATACCTAGATTCCGATCAACATATGTGTTTACACATGCCAGCTACCTCCTTCTTTCTTATGCCCTTAATCCGGAGGCCGAAGGGGGCCTTGGGGTCGTGCGAGTAGGATGGAGAACTCCGCCTGGAAATATATTGAGCCAAAAGGCGGCAGAGAAGCTTGGGTTTTTGAGGGAGGGAGTTATGAGGTAGGATTTATTTTACTTGTTGAATTGAGGCACTGAAAGAGGGTGGCGGGTTGAAGATGTTACGAAGTCTCCCAAAATATCCCACAAGACACTCCATACGAAGATTTCAGCGCGGTCCCAGATGAAACGGGGAGAGTGACAGAAGATGGGGTTGTGTATTCCGTGACCTGTTTTGATTGGTTAGTGAATGGGGGACGCGAAGAGTTGATGAATAGATTGGATAGTCGGGTTGAGCGCAGGACCGATTGATTGAGGCTGGCGATATTCCGTAGATATAATACAAACAAATACTATATATATAGTTGGCTTGGGCAGCTTTCTCAGCAACTCAAAGTCTTACTAAGGCGAAGGTCCTGCGTTCACTAACAAGGTAAGGGTGATGTATTACATTGATTTTGGAAAACCCCAACGGTTTGGTTCAAAGGAACTACCCTATGAATTTTGGAATCGTCGTATTTCCCGGCTTCCAAGCGCTTGACGCATTTGGACCATTAGATGCCCTCAATACGCTTTCCTTGTCATCTCCTATGAATCTTGCTGTAATCGCTGCAACTCTGGATCCGGTTTCGACGAAACCGCCTACTGAGAACCGTCACGGTTCGAATTTCGCCCAATCCATTGTTCCGACGCACGATTTTAACACTGCCCCGCCCCTCGACGTCCTCCTTATCCCTGGAGGACTTGGGACGAGCGATCCAGGGATCCAGTCTGCCATTGACTTTGTGGCGAAAGTCTATCCATCACTCAAGTACCTTATTACAGTGTGCACTGGCGCGGGAATTGCCGCCCGTGCTGGTATTCTAGATGGGAAAAGGGCGACAACAAACAAGATGGCGTGGGCATCCAACATAGCGTTGAGACCACAGGTAAACTGGGTAACACATGCGAGATGGGTGGTGGATGGAAATATATGGACATCGTCTGGCGTCAGCGCAGGTTTGGATGTCACGTTCGCATTCATCAAGGTTGTATATGGAGAGTCGGCCGCAGAGAGAGTTGCGAATATCTTGGAATATGAAAGGCACACAGATCCCAACTGGGATCCATTTGCGGAGCTGTACAATCTGAAGGATTCGAGTAAAGTGTAACCATACACTTGATTACTATAAGGTTCCTGGCAATGTACTTGTATACAACCGGCCATCCCTCGTTACTCAGTGTCGCTGAATTGATTCAAAAAGCAAAAGAGCAGAAATAATGGTGAGAGAAGCTCGGCAAAACGGCAAAAAGACCTCATGGCGTCACACTGATCTGGACCTCAGAAACGCCACCAGGCTAAATTGCCGCAAACAAAGATTTAGGCCATATAAAAAGGCTTACCAACGCACAAATGCCTCTCCTTCTTTGAATCCCTCATTCTCTATCTTTTCCCTGTCCTCAATTCTGCTGACGAGGGCTATTTTTTTCCCGAGTTGTCTTGAGGCTTTCATTAGGATATGTGTCTGGAATGTATCGCTACCTCTTCGGGCCAATAACAAACGAAGACTCGTCTTGCCTTGGATTCTAGATTCAGAATGTCCTCCCGGAGAAGGTCTTGGGTTATGAGCTAAGTA
>CEMJ01392565.1:13948-31290 GCA_900068955.1 Clitocybe nebularis | reverse complement strand
CGTGACCTGGAAAACGACAGACAGCAGGGAAGGAGAAGAAAAACTTTGTGTGTATGTGTTCGCTGGCGCGAATAGTGGCGGGTGATGGCAAAAAATAACCACCACCACGACTTGACAATTTTGACTGATTCCATGCTGGGGGTCATGGGAAAGCGTGTGCGCGTGTGCCCCCAGTTCTATTATCAGATAATCACGGCAACATTCATCCCTTCATTGAATTAGGAATCTGGTGGTGCATTTACGATAGGTTTAGAGTTCACTCAAGTTGGGCTTTTCCAGGTAATCAAAGAACCAGCCGTGATGTTGCACAGCTTGGATGTTCATCCCGCACCTCGCCGCACTCACCGCACTCACCGCACACCGCCGGCTTCACCCTATTATGTTTGAAGGATCCTTCCTTTTCCTCATCGCAACATTATTTGCGTAATCCATTCCTTCAAAAGAATAGAGTCAACGTCAAAGAATGGAATCCATTAGACACTGAATTAATATTTCCCAGGGGCAATGAATGGATGGTCGTAATGCGATAGATCAAACGTACATAATTGTTGATGCAAAAAAATAATTCTAGACACAAGAGAGAGAAGGGGCCAAGCGATCATCATGGGTAGGTAGGGTATGAGTCGTATAAGGATAATGCCAGTAAATTACGGTAATAATGAGCAAACGAGCAAACGAGCGACGGGGTATTAAGAGGGCAAACGAGTGGGGTCTAGCTTTGATATCCACGATTGAAGCTCCTTCGCGTTGGGGGCCGCAAGAGCATGTGAATTGGATGCAGTAAACAGAGTGAACGAGAAGGGTTTCTGAGTCTGTAATGAGTTCCTTGGTATCAGACACGCGCTTCAGGGACGACTTACCCCGAGCAGCGACTCCTTGTGGGGGTCACTTTCGACGTTGACGCCCGTGAGGCTGACAATTCCCGTCTCCTCAATCTCGTTCGAGTGGGCATATATGTGCAGATAAGGCCTGTTATTTCAATTTGCTCAGTTCGCGCCCATCGTTTTGGATTTGGAGTAAATGCTCCCGGATCGTACCTTTTCAGAACAAACCAACGGCGCTCCCAGATGTTTTGGCTAGCATCAGTGAGGATCATCAAATGTCCTTTCTTGGTGGCGCCATCACTATTTGCAATTGCCCAAGGTTGTCATCAAAGCATCAAAATCCGGCACAAGGGGGGAACACCCACCTCCGAGGTATCAGTTTGGTTTCGGATATCAGCTTCAAACCATCAACGCAGTCAAGGTCTGTCAGTCGTTTCTTCGACATTGAGGGATCTTCGGGGTCGGCTGGATCCTGACTAAGTACAATCTATATGGCGATATCAGTCTCGCGTTGTGATCTTTTTGGGGAAAATCTGGGTCAGACCTTTCCACGGTGACCAAACTGTTTTTGCCATAGGGCTAGAGAATTCTTCAACAGATCATCTGTGCGCCATGCGAGAGTTTCGGGAGCTATCGGACGTGGGGGGGAATTCACTAGGATCACACGTATGGCTTGCACGTCTGCAGCCCGCCGTTCAGTTGATATGAGGCGAGAATAGTCTTCCACAACCGATATTCCACGAGGCTTCCATACTCCCAGGGCTTCCTCGCCTCGGACATACTTCTCAGAGGTGTCAAGCCTCCATAGATCTTTTGGCGAGCGAGTAAGAGGAGGTGATAGCCGTACGCTAAAAAGCGTGCTCGTCTTTGAAAGAATCTTCGTAGAACCGAAAAATGACATAAACCTGGACGGTGGGCTGGCATCACGGGTTCGCATAGTCATTGCCACGTCCATGTTAAACTGAACAGGATCACCGCATGTTTCCACTGCAACCGCCCAATTGATTTGCAGAAGAATTCTCTGATTCGAGGCGGTGACTCTGTTCAGCAGCGCAGAGTCATGAACGCTGGAATCCCAGAGTGATTCCGCTGTAAGTACCCCGGTTCCATCTGGTTTGAATTCCACGGACTGGTCTTTCAACAAAGGCAAAGTGACAAGTGCCTTTGAAGTTGATTCATGGATGCGACCCTTGGGATCCAAAAGGCGGACGTGACCAATTCTCACCTTGGTAATTTCCAGCCACGGCAATTGTTGACCAGAATTCGATGACAATGATAGCATGACACGCCGCTGGAGTCCTTGATGTAGCAAGAAAGCTCCCGGGTCGAGGCTGCCCTGAGAGATAACTGGGACTGGGGCATATGATCCGTCAGGCCCCAGTTCGCATACCTGTAACCATGCGACCACATCATGGGTCTGCTCAACGACAAAATCTGTCTCCGATCTTCGCATGAGAGGCAAGGTGGCAGGTCGGCTCTCGGGTGTACCATTGGTGGAAGTAGGCGAGAAAATCTGTTTGTGCTCGCGTAATTCATCCCACCGCTCTAACCGTTCCAAATAAGTCGGGCGAACGGCAGCGAAAAACTCGATCGGCGCGTAGCCTTGCCGGAGATGCGTCAGGACCTTGGTAGATGTGACGATGGAAAAACTACGGCGAAATTTCAGTTCTGAGAGCGAGGATGCCTCCATGTCGAGGGCAGAGGACGGGAAAACTTCTTCAGAAGCCAGATTTGGGCCTATAATCGAGGATAGCCGGACTTGGAGATGTATGCCGGAAAAATCGTGGGAAGACAGACCCTTGACGGAATCAATGGTCATGAAAAATATCAACTTGCTTCCAGGCAGAACAGTCCCCGGAACCGGTGACGATGATCGTGTTGACGAAGTTGAACTGTTCAGGTGTTTGGCGGAAAGTACCACGCTGACAATTTTTATGTCAACTCGACAAGAACCAATCGCTTCTGATGTGTATCGACAAAAGATCGGCACCGTGGAGGTAGAAGACAGCCGGCGAGCGAGAGGTGCAAGAGATATCAAAGCATTTCCAATAAAGGAGTATTCCGGGGGAGGGGAATCGTAGAAAGGTTCGTCCGAGGAGAAATGTTGTGTGTATGACGGGCGATCGATATAGGTTGTCAGATTTCGCATTCGCTGTACCTGTTGTTGCATCCGGTCCAATGACCATGAGTAGATGGCATTATGTCGTTTGTCGAGAACCTTTACTGCGACCGACGGTTGGGTCGCCGAAGCGAGGATAGGATCTGCAACATCGCCAAATTCGTCTAATCCCGCAATCGTGTCGACGGCGGACGTAGGCGCGCCAAGGGAACCGCCAGAAGATATGGTAAAGTTGTATGAAACGTCCTTGCCAAGCTCTTTGCTGTTGAATATCAACATGCGTTGTCACGTTCCTCCTCACTCTTCGAAATAAAGACATGACGTACCTGATAATATTTGCCTCTTTAATTAAGACGGCGCTTGACAAGACTACTTCGGCCATTGAAAATGCACGGTGAGCTCTCCATCTGTCAAGTACTTTCCTAATTAGCCGGAGCTGTTTCGCAGAATATATCTGTGGTTCGAATTCTGCCGCATCGATATCAGTCTCTCCCCGTGCGCGCGCTTCAATAAGACGCTTCATCTGTATGCGTACAAGCCGCAGCTGATGCTCCATGTGCTCTTTCTCAACTTTTAAGTCTTCTGCTTCCGCTGAGGACTCAGTCATCTCCTGCAATCGGTGCTCTAGCTGATGTTGAACATCTTTGAGTGGACCATCCACAGAAGGACTCCCGTGGAGGCTTGTCTCGTCTGTAGTTGTTGCATCACTAGAAAAAGGTCTGCCTGTTTCGCTCCAAAGATCATCAGCTTGGCCAAGACTGCTTTCTGGCCGCGATGGTTTTGAGTTGTGATCACGCAGGGTCTTGACCTTGGTTATCTTCTCATATAGTTTGTTCAAGTCATCGTCAGGCAAGTTGTCCAACGTCGGATCCAGACCTAGTCGGGCAAACGCCGCCTCTCGCTTAGCGAATGTCCAATCCACGTCAGCCTGATCTGTTGAAGAGACCGGGGAATCTGGCCTAGTCGATGTTTCACCTGATTCTAGGTCTCCAGCAGAGATACTGAGGTGCATATTCGACTTCAATGTTGCACGGTCCCTTTGTTTGCGCACCTCCTCGGGGTTGTTAAACCGGAATACATGGTTGTCGCCTATAGATTTCATAAGGGGGATTAGAAATATCACCAAAAGAAACCCCACCAAGAATGATGCGAAATCCCGAGCGTAATTTATATGGCTAAAGAAAGAAAATATAAATCAAACAAGAGAGACGAAGTTTCAAGGGCGTTTACTTGTCCTGGTGAGAGTTGCTTTCCATTCAAGAACTATGGGGGTCTCAGTAAAACCCCAACCCTTCGTGGATACTACTCACTGTCACACTGTCCGGCATGCTCTGTATAACGACCTTTCCATCATTATTTTCGAAGTAACAGTGTTCCTCAAGAATATTATCGCCACTTAAACGAATGGCGGCAGGCTTATTACTGTCCAGTCGACCGATCTTTGCGGGCCTCAGTTTGGGATCACGTGTTTTGTCTAAGGTATCACACACCATTGTATTTCCCGGTTTTATTTGGTAGATTAGACATTCGCTCATCAGGGGATCTAGGCAACGTGTTAGTGAATCGACTTCAAACATTGAATCATCACGTCAAACCTTCATTCTAGAAGGGGTTTTAGGTCAGCTATAAAAACATTGGATGGAGCTTGTGGAAATGTAAACGCACCAGATTCACAAGATGAGGCGTCTGATCGCAGAAGCAGTTAATCCAATAAACTCCAGGGGGATCGAAAGATAAAAGTATAAAGCGGGTAATAGACTCACCTTCTTTGGCGTATGAACGCCGACGAGGTTCTTCTCCACTGTAATACCCAGCTCCTCCAAGGCCTTCTCCCGCTCCTTCTGTACCTCCTGGGTCCTTTGCATCTTCTCCTCCCAAGTCTCATTCAAACTCTGCATCAATTTCTCACTTGTCTCCATCTGCTCTTGAAGTTCCGCCTTTGTGACCGTCTTAATTCGCCCATCCTTCGTCTGGTATGTAACCTTCTGCTTCTCTGGGGGTACCTTGGGATCATACACGTCCTCGCTATTTGATCCCGATACACGGGCTGTATGCGCATGATCGTGAATATTTTCCAAGGTTGTGTGGCATAAACATGAATAGCGATTTGAGCGTACCTCTCAGCATCTCGAGCTCCTCCTTGAGCTCTCGGACAAGCTTCGCATTCGGATCCTCATTTACAACAGCTTTGTTCTTAATCTTCTTTGCCTGATCGGCATAGCGCAAGGTACTCAGCGTTTCCTCGTAATCAGCAGGGGAGATAGCAGCGATCATAGCAGTTTTTGAATTTCCACCTAAACTATCTTTCAAAAGCCATGTGAGCACCTAGAACGAAATATAGTCACAACTGCTGATAAGTTGCCAAGGGACAACGCTCATTGATAGGGTCACGTACCGAATCACGATAGGGAACGAATTCGTCCCCTTTTCCTTTTTTCCCCTTCTTGCCGTGATCTGCTTGACTTGCTACCGCTAGTGCCGAAATGACTTTTCCAAGCGTGGTCAACGATTTATTAATGTTCGCTCCTTCCTTTAATCGTTGACCTGTCGCGCCCGTAGAATTCGCTCTTTCCGATCCGGCCAAATCGACCAAACTAACAGGTAAGAAGGCACACATTAGCGACTGAGGCGGGCACCCCGGGGAGAGCATGCATGCCACACCTAATTCGTGACACTTTTTCGGTGTCCATATTCGTATCAACATCGTGTCGTTTCATGGTCAGAAGAAGAGTGAAGACTGCATGGGAACGCGATGACCTGTTTGCACACAAAAGAAGAAACGGGTGTCAGTCAGAAGAATGCGGTAGGCCGATGGAAATTGTACGTTTCATTCATGTTTGTAGCCGCAACCGTCCTCGCCTTGTTTCCTTCGTCCATGAGTGTCATCATTTCATCGTAACTATTTACAACCAGCTTGGACAAATCTTCCACATATGGTCCTAAGCTGGGGTGCTCGCGAACCCTGAGATTTCCCGTGTTCTTGGGATTCAATAAGTCCCGCACTTTCTCGTTATATATCTGCATGGACGTTAGTCGGATTCATAGGACTAAAATTGCGTATAGACCTCTATGTACGAAACCTCGACAGTAAAGTTAATATGTGCGTCGGCAGCTTTTTTGGACTCCACGCGGTCGAATAGTTCTTGACATGTGAGAGGGATAATTCCTTTGTCCGCGCCGTCTATTGAGGGAAGGTTGTCAGTTACTATCTGTACCCCACTTTGAGTCGTATGTACGACGTACATCCCATCATACTATACCGCGTCGTGAGTGTAATGGTTTGAACGGTGACAGAGCACTTACCTATAAGACTTCCCGGAACCTTAGGACAGAGTTTAGCTCACGATACAAAAGGCGATGTGATACATACCTGTCTGCCCATCTTGATCACAGTCTATTTAGCGAACGCACAGACCCAATTAACACCACTTACAAGCCAAAATACATGCATTAAATCCCGAAAACCCATGATCTAAAAGCTCCTTCCCCAAGTCATCATACAAAGTTTGCTGTGAGCAGTACCCTGGCTCATCCCTTGGCCCCGCAGACCAGTAGCTCTTATCAAAACTGAATGCCATTGTCTTTCTCTCCGTCGCGCGTTTTGAATCTTGTGCGGAGCCACTTTCTGGCGGGTCGATGATCGTTTGGTTACCAGACATCCGGATGAGTGGTTTTGCGCCTCGCGCAAGTTCTGTTTCTTCTCAGCATAGCGGTTCGACGGAAAGAGGTTGAAGGCACGCACCGCGAGAGTTGAGAGGCCGACATCGGACAACTACCTTGATGTTTCCGTCGCCAGCTTCAGCCATATTTTCGTAGTTATTACGAGCGTTACGCCGCTCTATAGCGGGCTCTAGAAGGGTATAATGACAACGAGTGTGGTGGGCAAGAGAAAATTGGAATGAGGCGCGTGCTGAACTTGTGCTTGACAACCACAAATCGGGAAATCCTTATTATCATGCTCTTAGGAAAACAAAATAATTATAAATAAAACGTTTGTTTGATAATATTTTTTTTATAGAATCTATGATGGTCTGAAACCTTGAAACTTGAAGTGAAGCCCTGGTGTACGGGCAACGTTTGGTTGGTAATTGGCAGTCCGCAGCCCAAGAAGAGCGGATTGCCTTGTTTATAAAAGGGATGCAATCTTGATTGCAATCCCATTCGTCACATGAACTCTTAAATCTGCAGCATCAGAGTCGCGACGTGCCCCGCCTGCAATCCTACCAACCCTGCAGATGAATCGGTGGAAGGGGCGTCAGGATCAGGCGGGGAGGATCCCCGAACATTTAACATTTATCGTCAGGCGTAATTCTCTCTCAATGTCCGGTTGGCTAACTCCTTAATATTGTCTTGCAGCGAGGTTGTCGCTATCCATGGTCACTCAAGAGCACACCGCAAACGTGTAGAATTTGCGCCATACATGGGAAACAAAACATTCGGGATCGTAATGGTTCGAATGCGCCGTAGATGCTCATCACATGGAGACCAGGGCTGTGGAGGTAAGACGGCAAGTGCCTGATCCCAGTTTATTGCAGACCCGACAGAGTCTAATGATCACCAATCTAGAATTGCGTCATACGTTGTCCCAAGATGACCTGCTACTCAGCCAAACCTGCCCCACATTACCTTTAGTCAACAGACCAGCACCTGGACCCTACAATCCTCCGTTGACTTAGGTGAAGAAAGTCTCAAGGTCAAGCTTGTGCGCCCGCCGCGATATAAGGGTTGTGGAAGTAGGTCGCCCATCTCGTGGTGATGACGCCAAGTAAAGTTTGAACGCAGGGGAGCCTCTTAGAGCAGATCAAAATCATCCAGCTGGGCGAAATGTATCAGTGCCTGTTCAATAAGAGCGGATCGTATGGCTCACTTCATCGTTGTATGCCAAGATAGTTCTCTTGAGTTTCGATGTGTCTACCCAGGTCACGAAATCCTCCATGTGTCTCGTTACTAGATAGGCAGGGTCAGTGATGGTATCTGGGCCCACTCGGACATGGCCTTGCTCGATGAACTTGACAGCCTATATCCTTGATTAGTTATAAGAGCAAGATGTAAACACATGACACCTACCGCACTGACGGTCTCTGACATCTTGGACATACACATAAACACTGCTAGACGGCGTCGGCAGAACGCTGCCACGGTCAGCTTGTTGTCGACGTCACTGAGTTTTGCGGAAGTATTGAGGACACCCATATCGTACAACTTGGAGAGTAATTGGCCTTCCATTCGACTTCGGAAGGGATCCTGAGCAGGAAGCAACGAGACGCGATGGGCAAATGAACGCAACGATCCGCAAAGCTTATTGTACCTGGGGTCTCTCTAAGATATGGAGTAGCAGCGAAACCATGTAGCTTACTTGTGGTAATCCTCTCTGTCCTGAATATGATACCTACGCATTACTTTGATTTCCCGAAGGTTGGCGTCTTGTTTCCACTACAGGTCATTAAAGGTGATGTGGGCGGTGCTGGGTAGAAATATAACATACATTGAGAAAGTCCACCTTTTTGAGCAGTTTTTGCTCATGATACTTGAGTTTGCGAACCATTTTACGGGATGATGATGGACGTTGGTGTAAATCAACGGAAAATTTTCCCAATTGAGCAAGTTGGGTAACCCAGCCACGTGTGGGCCAAACGTTGAACAGGGCGCTCACACCCTCTGTTCCACTCTTTTTCTCAACATTTCCGCCTTCACCCATAATTGTGGACGTTCTCCTCGGCCCAACACATATTCTAACGGCCCACCTCTCGCAACCACCGCTTTTTATCTGGTTTTTGTCGAAGAATTCTAGCCGATCATCGGAGATTTCTCGCAAGTCCGTATTCTGGGCCTTCTCACTATTTGGTGAGTTTATGGTTCATTTCTTCCCCAACTTTTCATACTTCGCATTGTTGAATCCGTTGAATCTTGAGACAATTTACCTGACCGTCATTTTTTCCATTAATTTGCTGCGATAGATGAACGGTAACGTTCGCCCGGACATGCTGAGACAAGGCATACCGCAACAACCAAATATGCTCAGTCTGAACAATCCTCCGTTCATGGGGAACCCCCAACAGTCTGGTCAACAGCAAATTGGTCCAAGCCATCTTGGTCTCCAGGCAGGTCCAAATCCAGCAATGATGCTTGCGAACCCGCCCAACCAAGTGAATCAATCACAACAACCACAGCAACGATACCACCTTTCAGTGCAACAAGCGGGTGGGCGACCGCCTCGACCGATGGAAATGCGCCAGGGACAGGGCGGTGGCCAGCCCATGATGGGCCCATCGGGTGGTCCCGTACCTAGTGGCGGCGCCCCTCATATGGCCGCTCTCCCCCACGGTCAACCGATGTCATTCAATGGTGGCACGATACCGCATCCACCAGGGAATGTTGCAGTCCGACGCGTACCGTCACAGACACACATAAATCCTACGCCAGGCTCTCTCAACGGTATGTCACCCGGCGTCGCAAACAATCTCAATATGGGAATGAGCCCTCAAGGAAATATGCCCCACCTGCGCCAAGTGACGCCCCAAATGTCAACACAATTTCGCCTACCGCAGCAGCAGCAACCAACGCAGGGACAACCGATGCAAAATTCAATATCTCCAGATATGCCAATGATCATGGCGAGACCGCCTTTAAATCCAGGAATGGCCCCGGGGCGCACGGGCTCTGCCGCCCAGCCCATGAATAGTCTGTCACAACCGCAATCGCTTTCCCATTCAATAGGGCACCATCAAGACCAATTCCCAAATGCGCAAATACCATCTCAACATCCACAACCACAAATACCTTCACCCCGTCCTGGATCACACTCTCAAACGCATACACCCAGTATGTCAATGGCGACTCCAGGGCCCTCCCACACCCCTGTGAACCGCTCCCAAGCGACACCTGAAAATGGCTCTATGTCGTTTATGAACTTTTCTAACCCACAGTTCGCACAACAGCACAACGGACAATTTGGCAATTTCATTCCTTCCCCCACCCCACCCATTCCAATGACTGATATGCCCCAACCTATGACTTCCAACATTGGCACTCCTGGAAGCACCCCTAACCGCCCCGGGTTCCATGCAACCCCTGCCCAGCAGTTCGAACGGATGCGTACCTCGCCCGAAAATTATTCAGGCCACTTCAATACAAATATGGCACCGCCCTCTCACGTACCTCCTCGACCACCATCACACAATAACCATCACCCTCCCCTCCCACAACAACAACAGCCTCAACATCACCATTCTCCTCATCTAACGGATCACATAAATACTCACCCTCAGCGGCCACCATCTCAGCCCCAGACGATACAAAGGCCGCCGTCTCAGCCCATACAACATCAGACACATACACCTAGGAATTCCATTACCCAGCTACCTCCTGGTCAGCCACTACCTCAGAGGCCCCACCATGAACAACAAATACCTATATCTGGGCCTGGCCCTCATCCTATCGCGCCTAAACCACCCCAACGGTCTATGCCACCTCCGCCTTCAAATAATGCCCCTCTGGTCCAAGCGCCTCCCGACGATACCCCTCCATCTGGGGCGGCGGTCATCCCACGGCCTTCACAAAACCCGTATGTAATTTTGCGCTTGTAAATCTAAGCTCACGGCGACTGAACACTACAATAGAGCCCCCTTTCATCCAGGAGATGGGCGGGGTCTTATCCGGCTATTGCAATTTAGCGGCGTCCTTGCTGGAGAAAATAAATTGGTAATATCTCCATAAATCTAATTACGGACACTATTGATTTTCTCCATAGAAATTGTCCCTACGTTGGTGGGATGACCTTGTGAAAGAATATTTCACACCGAAAGCGATGATGAAATTTACCTTGTGGAAGGATAATCAACGCAACGAGGCAAAACCTTTCGGTTAGTTTCTTACCATACATCCCAGGCCCTTTTTGACAGATCCTGTCCCGGCCTCAGAGATCGGAGTACCAATTCTTCCACGGTTTTTTCTTGTAACTACTCAGTCAGGAGTTAAGTCCATGACCCTTACCCTTGACGGAGCCCGAGAGCGGATGTTCGCACCAGGGCATGCCATTGTTGAATGTGTTACCGCAGTGTGGACATATAAATACCACAACGGTTATACTGTCACTCTCCGTGGCCCATTGACGGCTCATGTCGTTGCTGTCCCACCACACCCATCTGGCAATGCTCAGGCCTCCTCGTCGTCAGCTCATTATAACCTGAAATTCGAGGAGTTCCAGTTCGACGCAAACTTTCATGACAAGTTCATTGCACTGGAATCTGTTATGGGACAACGAGTGATGGAATCACCAAAGACACCCCGTGTGCGGAATGCTCCTACCCCTACTCCTAATGGTAGCTCCAGCCAACAGCAACAGCTTGAGGAAGATAAGAAGTGGGAAGAACCAAGAGTAACAATCGAACGAGCGTCGATACCTGGGGAACCTGTGAATGCATTCGGGATTCCCCAAGCTACAATGCGATGCTTAGAAGTAAGTGGTGTATCTGCTGGTTCTCAAGTGTCCGGTTAATCTTGTATCTTACAGCTGGCAGAAAGCGTCGGACAAATGGCAGATCTCATAACCTTTTCTACAGAGGCGATCCTTGGTCCCCTCGGTGGGTCGAACTATCTTTTTTCTGGATTGTACTTAATGTTTGATATCTGAACAGAGGCGTTGAAAATGTTTGCCATGAGGATTCGCGAAATGCCGTCCTATAATCCACAACAAATTCAGAACAATTTCATAAATGGTATCGGCAATATCCCTCTCCATCCATACCCTCCTACTATGCATAGCAATGCCAGCAATGTACCGTCTACACCTGCTGTCACATTGTATTCCAGTGCCCCGCCGTCAGTTACCAATCCTTCTTCCAACCCTCCGGCGCCCTCATCCCTGAATTCCCCCAAAAATGCCTCATCTGCGAGTAATTCGCCCCTAAAACAACCTAAAACCATACCCCAAAACCAGTCTTCAACATCAGTTCCGACAGTACCTGCAGCTTCCCCTTCTGTATCTTCTGGTGCCACTACGAATACGCCGGCCCTTGCGAACGCAACACTAAAGCGCAAACAAGCTTCCGATGCGGTTTCTCCAACAGCGGCTACCCCAGAACAACCCCCACAAAAGCGGCCCACTCGTAAACGCGGACGAACAACGGGTGGGGGTTGACGATTTCTGCTGTTAACGCTTATTGCTGTCTTTTCGGATTCCAATATCTTGCTTTCCGTGTACTCATTCGTACCCCGCTCTTCTCCACTCCTTTCAAGTTTTTTTTGTGTGATGTTTAGATTTGTAACCTACCTTACTTTACGCTATCTACATGGATCTATGATATGTTCTATCAGTGACCTATTTATTTATATCCCTTGTACTTTGTATAGCAGCAGCGCCCCCCACCAACTCGAACTTTTCCCCAACAGAAATTCAGGAAACGGTTTCGCGACTACTCCGAGTGTCTCGGGATCGGATGTACCATTAAGATGATAGTTGGAACATTCCATATATCGATATTAAGCTAGAAGACATTGAATCTGGTGCAAGGTGGAACATTAGCTGTACCACCAAGAGCCCAGGGTCATAAAAAAAGGCCGGTAAACAAAGATATACTGCCCAAGTAAAATGCGATTCTCGTGGGAGGAAGTGGTATACAGTGTATTAACATCTAGTATCAGTATTAATTTTGGATAGGAATACAAGTGGTTCTACAGCCTTCCCGGTAAGTAAGTACAAACACCCATCGGGAGACATTCACAATAGATCATGCAAGACTTTGTCGTACTGGTATACCAAATGCGCTCTAGAATAAGGAGCTGGGTAAATCGCTTTTCGAGTTAGAAACGGGAATAAACGTACGAAAGCATATCTCTAGCAAATACAATTTGCGAAAAGACTTCTTCTATGTCCAATACTTCGAATAGTCGCAGTTTATCGGAGCCCCGAGTCCGGCTCGAACTCTCCATCATGTAAGATCGATGCGAAGGATGCAAATCACTATCTCTCATTGCCCACAGCACTCTACCAGGTGGGAACATGCTGCACATCTGCATATTCGCTTCTAGTGTTTTCCGTACAGCAATAAACTGTTCCGATGGGAGAAATTAGAATTTTAGAAGGCGCTAGGGCGGAATCACGAACCCAGTCAGGATCGTCTGGTGACCCTTCGCCTGCCTTCCATCTTTTGGCACGCGCCGTGACCGCCGAATAACCTTCTTCTTTATTCTTGCTACCTTCCGCTTCACACAGCCAAAGTGCAGCATTTTTTAGGTCACGGGTAGTACCAAGAGAAAGCCGAGCAACAACGTCATGGGAATATACAAAAGAGACAATGAGCTTGCTTGCTAGCTTGCTCAGTCCCAATTCTGTCAAAGCTCTACACAACGATGTCAATTAAGAATTGAGAAAAAAAATCATTATAGGCGTACGGAGGGGCGAAGCAGTAAACAAAAACACGACGGCCAACTGGTAGCCCACTTGAATGAACAGTTAAACATGTTTTCGGGTCCGCCCACATCTGTCTTGTAATCAGGGGATGAAATGACTAAAGAGAATTTATAACGTACCAGGCCCAAAATTGCTGCCATGCCGGCTCCAAGACTATGACCACATACAACGAGGCCTATAGCAATCCAATACGCCCATTAACTTGAAATAACCCGATATCGAAAGTAAGGACACAAACTATAATCAGGATTGTTATGAAGTGCCTTTTGCACTGCTAGTTGCACGGGCTTTCCGACGGCTCCCATGGCGCGTGCCATGCGGAGCATCCCACCGTGTACGTGGTATCGTGGGGAGGTCGTAGAAGATGCGCTGGAACGTAGATTAGGGAATGCAAATTGTCCAGGTACAGGAGTGGTGGTATATTCAGAGGTATCTGTTGTCGCTGGTTCAAATTCTTCAGGATCGCAGGTAAGGTCAGCGGCGATTTCGTTGAGAGACATTGTTCCTATTGCTCTTCAATACTAGGCAAAGAGCTGAGTTTGCTATACTGACCTCGCAATACAAGTACAATCTGCCCCCGCCCATGGTCAGTCAGGACCCAGAACCTGGGCATCATGTGTTCACTCCCAATAACCTAAGCGCACATGGGTCAAAAAGAATTCAATCAGGCATGAAAAACTCAACAGACAGCAGTAGTAGTCATCTTCGCCTTCAATTCTTCCTGGGCCTGCTTCCCCGGTGTCCCAAGCCCAGCGGCTCTTTCAAAGATCTCCTGGTCGTGTTTGCCTAATAACACATCCCACCACGAATATTGATTTGCATTTTCTACCTCTTCATACAAATTAGAAAAGTCGCCTGCTGCCTCTGCTTCAGACGCGTCGATTGCATTGGCCAATTGCGCTTCTTCAGATGCCATCTCAGTCGCAGACATTAATCCTGGATAAACAACGCCGAAGAAAAGCAGCCCAGCACCTCCGTATCCGGCTAAGACCATCTTGGACAACCGACGTAGTGTCGTTTTGAGCTCTGTATCAGAGGGACGGGGGTATTCAGCGATAGATGGGGGACGGGGGCGGATAGAAGTCAACGATGACATGGTATTATGACTCTTGTTCCTGGCAGGGATATTAGACTGTGCGCGTGGAGGGGCTTCGCCAATATCAGCAGCAATAATCTGCACTCTATTCCCTGGACATATAACATCGGACGTGACTCGCACGCGAGAGTTTCTGGATGGGGTCAGTTTGGAAACTATTTTTAGTGGATAGACGGACCTTCTAGAACGGCTCGGTCTTGGATTCTGAGAAACTTCCTTCACATTAATTTCTTTCAGGTGCTTTAACCACCTCTTCTCTTGCCATTCCTGCGTAACTCCTTGAAGGGCGACCCAGGCGACAACAGCTCGTACGACCTGCGTAACGCCGTACTTTTTCTCCGGAGCGCTTCTTTCATCAGCAAGTTCAGTCCATTCTCGTCTAACGAGAGGGATGAAGGAAGCCAGAGAAAAAGAGGCGTCGCTGCTGCCTGGAAAGATGACTGATAGAACGTTGACAGAGCTATGAGCTGCTATCAGGGATGTGGACGTGACATATTCACTGAGAAATATGGGGGCGAGAGTGATTTTCTCCGCAAGGGAAAGAGCAGTGGTAACGGCACCTCCAAGGATTGGTCGGGTGACCGTACTCCCTCCGAAGATAGCATGGTCAACAATAGTCGTCGTAAGACCCACAGCAGTGGAGGCTATTCCACGGGTTACTGCAAACTTTGGGAATCCTCGAGTTAGCATTATTTCATCGAAGGCCGTTGTCACGCTTACCCCAAACCTCGTGCCAGATTTAACTGCGCTGAATCCGAGTGAAGTAGCAGCAGATGCCAAATCGATGCTTTGTCTGCTATAAGTATCCCAGTTCTTCACCATTGGGACATTGATCATCGACGTACAAAGGAAAGGGAGTTAGCGCCTTTATTGAAAGGCGTTATGGTTGCTATCTACTATTTGAAGTACTTTGGGGAGAAGTAGTGGCTGATCGGGTCCATGTGATAAACGCCGTCTGAACTTAGGATAGGGTTAGGGTTTCCTTAACTTTCAAATTGCTCTTGCCCCAACATTCCCTGGCATGTCGAATTTTGTCCGTGCTGTATCCTTCGCTGGTCGAGCTTTCCTACGAACCCAGCATCGCAGATATGCAACGGAATCAACTATACTATCAGACCGTAACATAAAGCCTTCAATTTATGGCCAGCCATTGTTTAAATCCCACCCACATCTCCGTACGTCGTCATTCTTCGGAATGAAAAAAGTATTGGTAGATCCGAACGCCTCTTCTTTCATGCAGTACAGCCCCATGACCTTACACCTGGAATACCAGTGGAGGACTATGAACAACGTAGACGCAGTTTGATGAATAGCCTACCAGACAACAGCATGGTTGTTTGTGTGGCCGCACCAATAAAATACATGAGTGGAAGTACGTAAAGTCCGTCTTGCAGTAGGTCCTTGACATTGATTTTAGGTCGATAGATATATTGTAAGTTCTCGAAAGAGGAGTCCCTGATATAACTTCTAACTCTTCCGTGGTCCAGTTACAAATATCGCCAGGCGTCGGACTTTTGGTACCTTACAGGTTTTGGAGAACCCGATTCTGCAGTAATTTTGGGTACTAGTAATCTTTCACCTAAAGCCGTTGTACTAACCATTTTTCTAGAAAAAACCTCCACATCGCGGGGGTATAGAATGACCCTGTTCTGTTCTGGCAAAGATTCTGCGAAGGAGAAGTGGGAAGGTGCTAGGTAAGCGAAATATTCGTGTCCCATCCCCTCGAAACCTAACATGGGACAAAAAGGACGGGCCTACCGGAAGCATCCACGATATTTCGCGCGGACGACGCCCGCTCATTTGACCAATTCTCGACGCATCTCAAATCTGTCATGTCCATCTACTCTCACATCTATGTTGATATTCCTCCCACACATACCCGGAGAGGCCCACGAGGTATCAACAAATCTATATACAAATACCTATCACCGCCATCCGCGCCACGGTCGGAATACGATACTTTGGTAGACTCCCTGACTACAAAGCGAAAACCCTTGGCGCCCGAGGTATCCAAGTTGAGGGCCATTAAGAGTGAAGCTGAACAAAAGGTAATGAGGGCTGCCGCAGATATCAGCGGGCGTGCTCATGCAAAGGTATGTTCACAAATTTGCTTATTTCAACCCCATCTTATGAACCCAAGACGATGCGGTTCGCTTGTCCGGGAATATCTGAATCTGCCCTTGCTGCTCACTTTGAGTACCTATGCTCCTTATCTGGCGCACAACGGATGGCTTATGTCCCCGTTGTAGCATCTGGGTACGCTCCTCCCTGTCCACTTCTTGTTACTTCTTTTCATAACGCCATCTATAGGCCTAATGCCCTAATTATCCATTATACATCCAATAATCATATTGTACGACCAGACGAAGTCATTTTAATTGATGCAGGATGTGAATACAAGTATGTTTTCCTATTCCTTCCATCAGTTGGTGACCAAATTTTGACCTTCGTCTTCCCCAGCGGCTATGCATCCGACATAAGTAATTCACTTCCCCTCCCCGCCTTTAAAAACTGTTATTGATGATCTCGGCTCTGATCAGCTCGATCATTCCCCGCTTCCGGCTCCTTCACTTCCCCTCAAAGGGATCTATACTCCGCTGTTCTTGCAGCTCAGAAACAGCTCATTGAGCTCTGCCACGAATCCGCAAACCTCAGCCTTCATGAGCTACACCGCAGGTCCTGTGATTTCCTCCGACGTGAGCTGAATCAGATAGGCTTCGGCCTACACTCGGGTGATCTTGAAAACGTGCTGTACCCGCACTTCTTGAGCCATCCGATCGGCATTGGTGCGTAGAATCAAATAGGCCGTATTTCAACAGATTTTTTGACAAATGTTTGCAGACCTTCACGAGTCGAGCAACTTTGACCGGAGTGGATCGTAAGTAACGTGCC
>CEMJ01392565.1:0-13916 GCA_900068955.1 Clitocybe nebularis | reverse complement strand
TTTCTTCCAGTTTGAAAGAAGGGATGGTCGTCACGATTGAGCCAGGTACGCTCTTCATTATCCGTCGTTGCGTCTGCCATTGAATTACGGCTATTTATTTAGGTGTATATGTTCCACCAACAGCCAACTTCCCAAAGCACTTTCACAACATCGGGATTCGTATTGAGGTCAGTACCAATGCCCCAAACCTTTATGCCTGCTAATCTCTAGATGATTTCGCGAACCGTTAGGATGAAGTCTTAGTGGGAAAGACACAACCCATTGTATTATCTGTTGCAGCACCCAAAGAGGTAAAGTCTTTATTTTATTCTACAGAACTCATCGATATTTAAGCCAACTTTCTAGGTTGTAGATGTAGAGGGTGCATGTCAGGGCCTACTAGGATTAGAACCACTTTAATTTACTTAGGAATTATAATACCTAGTTTTAGGAGGGCCAAGTTAACCAAAACTGCCGTCCGAAGGACGCGGGCGCTCGCTATGTCGCTTAGGCGGCGAAACATCGTGGGCTCATCGCGTACGGGCTCTAGGTAAACTGTCAGTCTACAAAGTGCGCTCGTTCTTAGAAAGGTAAACCTTATCCGAGGTCCTACGTCACGGCGAAATGGTGGACAAATTCAAGGGGCATATAACGCGGGTACTCAAAATATTATTTGCAATACCGGAGGGCCGTAGGAATTTCGGAGCCTGGTCACTTTAGCAACATAGCCCCTCATAGCCCGTGTCCTTGGCCCCTCGCCGAGAGATCTCCAAATGAGGAGTATCCAGGGATGCAGGAGATCAGTGACTTGTACGAACTCCAAAGAATGTTCTAGATGGTGGATTATACATTGAAAGTCATCTCTGTATCCAATACACATGATTGTCCGATACTATGAGTATTCTTTCTGGATAAACTTGGCAATCGTCTGCAGCTGAATGTTTGATGTTCCCTCATAGATGGCGCCCTGTCATGACAAGTATTCAGCATTACTTTACAATAATAAAAAGTCTTCAGGCTCACAATTTTTGAATCTCTCCAGAACTTTTCAATTCCAGTCTCCCTGGTAAATCCAACACCACCAGCCCATTCAATTGCCTGCCCGCTGACTCTCTGGGCGACTACGCTAGCCCAGTACTTGGCCATCGCTGCCTCCTTGGTGAAGGATTTACCCTCCTCCTTCCGCCTGGCTGCGTTGTAGGTGAGAAGCCTCGCAGACTCAAGATCGATGGCGGCCTGTGCAATTTGGAACGACATTCCTTGGAAGGTCCCTATGGGTTGGCCAAACTGCTTCCTTGTATATGTATAAGGTACCGCCTTGTCAAATGCGCCCTGTGCAAGGCCTAGCATTTGTGCAGCGATGCCAACCCGACCTGGCGATTGGTCTTAGTATATACGTATCTGTGGGTATGCGAAGACAATACCTTCATTCAAGATTTCAATGGCGATCTAGGGCGCTGGTCAGTAGTCATTACTTTGGGGGAGGGAATTTCCTCACCTTGTAGCCTTTTCCTACCTCACCAATAACGTTTTCGGCGGGAATTTTGAGGTCGTCGAAGTTGAGTGTGCATGTGGAAGATGCTCTGATCCCTAGCTTTTGTTCCTTTTTCGCGATTTGTATCCCCATGTCGCGTGTAGCGACGAAACAAGTGATACCCTTGTATCCCTTGCTAGGGTCCACCTAAAAAAGGGGGGTTAAGAACGTAATCATTGTGGTACAGAGTATACTCACATTAGCGAAGATGAGGAATATCTCCGCTTCGTGCGAGTTGGTGATCCACATCTTGGAGCCATTAAGAATGTAGTAATCTCCTTCCTTTTTAGCACGCGTTTGGAGGGCAAAAGCGTCAGACCCTGATGCAGGCTCGGAAAGACAGAAAGAGCCAAGCTAGCAATATTCAAGTCAGAATCCGACTTAAACCATCAAAAATAAGGACCTGCCTGAGATTCAGCAAGGAGTGGCAAGAATTTATCTTGCTGTGCCTTTGTTCCGTACGTGCGGAAGATGGTGTTAACGAGAGTGTTGTGCACGTCACACATAACGGAAACAGAGGGGTCAATTTTAGCCAGTTCTTCAATGGCGATGATGGCAGAAGTAAACGATGATTCAGATCCTCCGTATTCCGCACTGGTCTCAATACCCATTAACTGGAAGGAATATAAGTACGGGGCGTATCGGATAGCCCGGAACAACCCACGCCTTGTTCGAATAGCCCTTTAATGACTGCGGGGTCCATTTGTTCGTTTTCATCCATCTCCTGGACCTTGGGGGCAACAACGTCAAGTGCAAACCGTTGGACTAGTGGTGTGGGGTTAAATGAGTTAATTTGGACGATTGTTGACCTGACCTGCGTCCCGAAGCATCTGTTCTTCCTCTGTAAAGTTGTCCAACGAACCAATCCTGGAGCCCTCGGAACGAATACATGACGAAGACGTGAACGTTCTATCAGAACGACAGTAAGTTCACCGGTTTCAATAAGAACAAAGTCTATCGAGTGCACCTGGCAGCTGTAAAATGGCGGGTTCTCGACGCAACGCGTATTGAGTTTCTCAAGATTGAAGCCATTGGAAGAGAAGATAAAAAAGACGGAAAGAGGACGGAATGACACTAATTCACGGACCTTGGAGGGAGAGGATCATAGTCACATGTTATTCGGATAGAATGCCGGGGGATCAGGTGATCTCGATCGTCAACCGAACCAGGCCGGCTATTCACGTCGTTCATTGTGCCAGGCTGGTTCACTTTTATTCTCTCATTAATACGCAATGGCTGGCCGGTTTCTCGTCGCGGCTGCACTCTTTCCTCTGGCCTTAGCCTTCTCGAACACAGTCCCCTTGGTTGCGTGGTCATCATATCGGTAATTATATCCCAAAAAATCTGCCAAAAGCACGAAGAAATGACCCAATTTTACAGCTCCAAGACTCTTGACCGCCTCTCCGCCAACGTAGACCACTCGGTCTCCGTTGTTGAGAGCATCCTGTTCAACGACGATATCTGTGATCACGATGCTGTAATACTCATCAATCAACCAGGGGTACGAGGGCTTGTTTTTTGAGTTCAAGATCATATTGAACATGACGCGACTTATCTAGCTGCATGCCTCCGACCTGCGTGCACTCTCCCCATCTTCAAAGCTAGCTCGGAGCCTTTCATCGTCTCCATCATCACGCCAATTCCAATATGTAACACCCAGTGCACCAGCCGACCTCGTTAGTCTTGTTGAGTCGGTGTCCACACGCTGCGGAGCACGTCTCGTCGACTTTACGCCAGGTCAACCGGGCTACTTCTCTCAGGGTTCAAAGCACTTCTTCAGCATCAATATGCCTATTCTCAACGAATCCGGAGGTTTGAGAAAGGACGGGATGGCTAAATCTGGTTCGTTTCCGCCTGAACCGCATATCTAACCATTCTTATGGCACACACAGAATCCCAACTTGCAGATGAGCTTGAGCATCTGTGCTCTGCTTTCCCCAAACATCTTGTCATTTACACCGGTTCTTCCGATTTTAAGCACCAGAAGCGCCAATCTCCTGATACCATCCCAGTCCGTCCCGTATTTTCATCCAGCCACGCAGCTGCCAATACCACGCTCCCGGAGGGTGGAATCCTCAAACGCTACCAACTCCTCACTCCGGGCTTGATCACCATCTTGCTTGTTGTCCTGTTCATACTGCTGCCGATGGCAATGTTGGGATTTTCGGCCCTGGCGAGCATACAAAGCCCCATGAGAATAGAGCCACCCAAGGGATACAATGCATCGGAGAGGAAGTCGCAGTAATCGTATTGCATTACTTGTCTTTACGAATAATTTCCCTCAATAACCCCTCTGAATTTCGAGCGAGTTGAAAGATTTATCAAGAAGGGTGGGATAAATATTTACAATTATCGTACACAAGTAATAGAATTTCTACTATAAGCAAATATGTACCAGAGCGAGTCGTTGCGTGCAAGAAACAGTAGATTTGGACAGCCCAAACTATAATGATGAATGATGAGGAATAGGAGTAGGATGAGAGTAACAGCAACAGCAACACAAACAAGATATTAACATGAGAACATACAATACGACCTTAAACATGGATTTCGTTACTTGTCATTAACAATCTGTCCCATCCGTTCCACACCGATCACGGTCCAGCGCAATCCGCATAGCCTCTACTGCAGCAAGATGGAAAGGTAGCAAGGGATTCACATTGAGGTTCCACCGAGCCCCTGCGAGCACAGCCAAATCGTGGAAGTTCCGAGTAATAGCCGTATGGAGCTTAAGGATCCCTTCCGTTGTGGATATTGGAGGTAGAGAAGTCAAAGAAGGGTGAGTGGTATGTAGTAGATGGATGTGTAACATGGAGACAGATGTGGGGGAAGGAGAAGGGGGTACGCGGACGAGAGTTGTACTGGATTTCGGGTGGAGGCTTAATATATGTGGTTGGGGGTCAGATACGACATCGGCGTGTGAGGGCACTGGCTCCGGAATATAGGGCAGCAAAAGGCCGAGATCAGCAGGCGAAGGGGGGATGGAACATGGGAGGTGGGTACGAGGAGGAAGAGCGTAGATTGTCGAGGATATGTCAGCAAATATACTGGGTGCATGATGTTTAGGTGTAGACGAAGAGGACGAGCGGGCAGGCATGGAAGGTTTTGACGGCTTTGGCTTTGGCGGGAGATTGGATCTGGAGGAAATGACCGTCCAGGGCGCATCGGGTTCAACAGATAGTAGTGTGACAATGTCTAGCGAGAAACGAAGGGGATTGGCCATGGCATCATCGAGCAGTTTGGTCCAGGCTAAACAAAAATGAAATGAGTAATCCGCGCTATCCCCTAGTTCAAAGGGAGACACACCAATAAATTCGCTTTCCCCTATAGTTCCGAGTCTAGACAGCACCATTCTCCACTCGATATTCGCCCTTTTTGCGAACTGCACTGCAAAGTCCCAAACCTTCTTGACCACATACATTTCATTAGAGAGTTCTGAATCTCCCTCACCGGGGGTTTGTGTAAGCCACACCCCGAGGTCATGAGCCTCGCCGCGCTGGTCAACGCACGCAGCGAGGATCCACTTCCCGCATGGGCTCACTTGGTAGCCGACATGCATAAATGTATGCCGATCCATCACGTCCAAAGAAGTATGGGACTTGCGAACGAACTCGACTTTAGTGTGGGCAGGCCGTGAAAGTGTGAACGCAGGCTCTTGAAAATACTTCCGTACACGCTCTCCATGCTCAAAGAATCTCCGCGACATAAGGCGATCGACGGGAAGGAGAATGCGGTTATAAACCGACGCACAAAGGATTTCGAGATCAGAAAAGTTGGCTGAGGGGTTACTCATCGAACCGAAAATCATGGGCTCTGGGATGAGTTGAAAGAGGATCCGAGCCTCTGAGTACGTCTTCAGGGCTTTCTTCACAGCAGAAAAGACTTGTCTGAGTGTAGGCGACGCAAGTGACATGGTTGGTGCGGGTGTCACAATAAAAAGAACTAGGCTAGCTTGAGTGGCAGGAAGGCTGGCAACAAAGGAGGCTTGATTCCCGTTAGGTCGTGTACATCAATTCCTGATAAAAAGGGCTTACCTAGTGTCTTGCGGAACGAGTCGAACCTAAGAGGGACGAGCCCGTCCCTTGGGCAGATACTACCGCTCCCAGGGGTCAAGGTGCCTAAGTGCTTCCCCTAAATTTCTGAGATTAGGCTGTGGTCAGCGCGTATCGAGCTGAGATGCTCACCTCATAGGTAGCCACAACTGTCGAAAGCCAAGTTTCCATCTGTTGCATGCGTTGTCCCTGAAGCTCGGGAGTATCCTCATATAAAATAAAGGATATCCCATCCTTTTTTCCACCCCTTGGTCCAAGCCCAAGTTTTTCCCAGAATCGAAGAGCGGTAGGAAAGATCTGAATGATTGCATCTCCTTTCCCAATTGACACCATAGGTGCCTCCAACGAATGCAGTGCCTTCGCGGGTTTGCTCTCTTGGTCCTTCTGTGGAGGGGTAAGCAAAGTTTCGATGTTCAAAGGACCCTCCAAACCAGGAACTGCCTCCAAAAGTTGAGAAATCGTTCTCACGTCCGCCGACCACACTTCCGTGTGCAGCTTGGATCGAACGGCATTTGCACGCCAAGCTTCAGCCCACAACGAGTTTTCTACGACCTCGGTAGCAACAGTAAAAGCGGCTGCCTCCAGCGACTTTGACTTGTCAGATGCCACACCCATGGTTGCGGCTGGCGACACGGGCGTAGGTACTGATGTGACAGGTGGTGCAGTTGTAATATTAGTAGGGGCCACAGCTGCACCTGGGGGTCGCAAGGAAGTGCTAAGGGGTAGAAGCTGAGAATGATGGAATTGTGTATGAAGAAGTGTCGGGCCGAGAGGAAGATAAACAGGTGGAGGCGTCGACGGTCTTGATACAATAGGGCTCTCGATGTCAAACAGATCGTCATCATCTTCCGATTCTGCCTCTGATCTTGCGTCATCATCATTGACCTTATTTTGCTTGTCCCCATCTATTGTAGGTCGCTCCCAATCTTCATGTTCTCGGATCCATGCTGGCGACATCTTTGTAGTAGCAACACCCCCACCAGCCTCCCTTCCGCCTTGCTCAAACGTCATTTTCCTTTTCACCCCAATGAGTTTCCGCATAACTCCAATCCGCGGGTCGGTAGCTGCTGTATACTTCAACCCCCACCCATTGGATATAGGATGTGACTTCGATGCTGGGGTGTCTGGAGGCTCGGTTCTATCCTCATCAGGTGGGCTGGGTAACGCAAATTTCCCAATGGCATATTTCCCATCTGCAACGCGGTGGTATGATGAAAATGGGATAGGGTCAAATATGCTAGAACCGCTGCCATTCCACGAGCCTAGACCCGTACTTGGTCGTCGAATGGTAGCGGAGTCATGCTCGTGCTCTAGATGGACTGTGGGTGTGGCGGGTGCAGAGTGGCTGGAAGGTGTTTGTCCTGGGGAGGGGGGCATGAGATCTGGAAGGAGTGTATTGCCGTTGTTGCCATCAGAGGGATCTACATAGCGAGGTGTGAAACCTTCTACGAGGGAGCTCAACCCCCAAGGTGATGGGTGCTGGAGCTGGTTAGAGTGTGGGGTCGGCATTTGTTGAGGTGCATGGATATCACCAAAGAGGGGCGGAGACATGCCCATGGGAGCTGGGCCTGCCGAGGGAGTTAAGCCTGACCCAGTCCCAGTGCGACTACTCTCAATTACCGGGGCGGGCGGAAGGGACCTAGCGGTGGCAGGGGCAGTCACACGAGATGGCTGATCGAAGAAACTGAAATCGTCATCTGTAAAAGCTCCTTCAAAGTCCATGCCTGTGCCATCGCGTGTACCATACGTTCCACTTGTACCACGACCACTATCCATGCTGAATCCCATTCCAAAGTCCATGTCAATATCCATTCCAAGATAGGTGGACTCATTCTGGGACCAATTTGTATCAGTCTGGGGTTGAGCCCAAGCTGGATCGATATTGCCGAAGGGGTCGTATGAAGAGGTGGGAGTTGATGGCACGGCGGTCGGAAAACCGGAAGTTGAAGTAGCAGTCCCAGGAGAGAGCTGCGATGCTGCTGCTGTAGCTTCATTCATCATTGAGGTTTGTGCACTCCCTGTAGGAGGATTTGTCTGTGGAGGTGATGGGTAGAAGGTTTGGTTTGCAGGGGCGGACGACGATTGCTGTTGATTAATCTGATCCGGCTGAATTGACACCAACATTTCTGTACTACTGGAAATAGGTGTGGGGGCCTGTGGGAGAAGTGGTGTGGTGGTGGTTGCAGGTGTAGTAGTGGTTGTCCTGGAAAGTCTTGGTGATGCAGATGTTGAAGAAGATCCGGCTGTGCCCTCACGCTCCCGTTTGAGCCTTTCGCGCTCCCGTTCACGTTCACGTGCGACAGCGTCAACATACCCACCTATCTCAGAGGCTACTCGACGGATATCTTTAGACTTGGATAAGGTTAGCGTACGGAAGGCGCGGAGAGAGTCAGAGGTTGGAGAAGATGGTAGTGCCGGGCGGTTTTTGGCGGGAGGAGAAGAGATGGGCACCGATGCCATAGGTATTGGGACGGGAGATGGGAGCGGGGTGTTGGCACGTGAGTGTTGCTGAGTCTCCGGCTGCGAAAGTGACAACGAGGTCGAGGCGGGGGGGACTTGTGGAGAAGATTGAAGAGGTTCAGGAAGTTCCGGGATATAATTAAGAGGTTGACGGAAGGGGACCAGGGGGAAGGAGGATGAGGTGGATGGAGTGAAAGCTAGGCAAAGTGCAGTTGGGTAGATGATAACGATGCCTTTGTCTTCACCTTGCTTATTCTCGACGCTAATCCATGCTATAACAAACGCTGGCATCTGAGAATTGTCGGAACGCGAGAACCCCGAGGATGGCATAGCGTTCCCCGACATTGAAGAGGAAAGAGAACTTTCCCAACCTGTGACACCTAAACCTTGAAGGGATTCCTTGAACATCTTCGTTAGAGCTGATGCAGGCCCGGTGTATCGAGTAAGGAAGAATGCAGGTGTGGCATGCGGTAGCAGAGTTATTGGTGTCCCTGGTGGCAGAGGCAGTGCATGAGAAAGAGGGAGAAAAGGTGTTGGAAGCAAGAGTGGATGAATAACTAGTGAAGATGACGGTGATTGAGATAAATGTATTTGCAGATGGCAGTAGATCAGCGGTCTGTGACAAAAACTTTAGACATGGAGTTGTAAATCAATTGTATTTGGCAAGTACCTAGCCAGAGTGCGATATTCCCAACTCGATCCCCATTCACTAGTTGTCGGCAGAGGACTGAGAACAAAGCCGCCCTTCAACCGTTTCGTTTGCTGACGGAGGCCGTTGGGTTTTTTTGCTGAGGCGGTGGCGACGTCATCAAGGAGGCGAATTCTGACAGCCTCCAGGAAATGACTGTAGATCTTTCCGAGAGGCTGTCGAGGAAAAACAGAAACAGGCGAGGAAGAAAATGGATACACCTCCCATGGAGAAAACGATGATATGTCCCTGGCTGCAGTGCGAGGAAACCGTTCGTAAGTAATATGTTCTGGACATTCGGAGAAACTAACAAGTCCGACCCCAGGGATGTGAATTAGGGTTAGGGTTATTAAATCCAAAAATGGACGACATAGAAGCAATTTTGACTGGGGAATGTCAAATCGAGGGACGCGCCGTCCGCGGAGAAGATGAAGAGTACACATGGACAAGATTGAACTCACCAACTAAACCCTCGAAATTTAATTGATTGAGTGTCGACGTGGCCTCCGACTGGTGGCTCTGTGATGTGACAAGAAAGAGATAGATAAACGACTGTGCCCCGATATCCACGCTCGTCAATATCGAATCTAGCAGAGCGGCCGACGCATTCCGCAATAAGACCAGCCTCCTTGCAGCTTCAATGCTTTCGTGGGATCGCACTGAGTTACTCGGACTCGGAGAGAAAATGGCGTATGTGATGGATGATTCTGGGGGAAGACATATCTTTGAGGATAAGAGTTTGTCAGATAGAGATATTTGAGGAGGTGCCACTGAACGCTCTGGATGGGTTTTGGATGCCATAGGATTCGTTCGGCCGTTGTGTGGCCCTAGATCGTAGCGTTGTCACAATGGGCCTAGAAGTTACTGGGAGCTATAACCAACAGAGGAGGCAGGATATATGAAGGCTAACAAGACAAAGAGCACCAGATAGACGGTGAAAGGAGGGCATGAACTTGTAGTGTTACAGGACCATGATAGGCCCGTTACCGGACAAGAGTTATCCGAGTTATCTGACAGCTGAGAAATAAAATATGTAAAAATATATAAACCCATTATTTGACCTCAGATCACTTTTGAAATAACTCAAATGTCACAATAAAACTCCAAGTAACTATCAATAATATTCATTGTATACCTCATCATATATACTTATTCCAGGACTTAGAAATGGTCGTGAATCCCTGGAATCAATGTGGCCACCAACTATTCACTCATTGGCGTTCATGCATAGCTCGCGCCCTTACAGTCTATGAGACCGCTACGAGTTGGTCACGAGTGGTATTATGCACTTAGAAGTTGGGCATATAATCCGAATCGTACACAACTCCTACACGACAAACTTCAGACTTTAGACAGCCCGTCAATAATTTATGTAGAATTTATCAGATGAAACAGCAACGAGCGACGATCGAGGAGCACCCACGAGCGTCTAGACCCTACGTTGCAGTGATCCGAGAATTATTCATGCCGAAAGCTTCTTGAATCAATAATACACAATAGCCTTCGGGCCATACCTCGCATCAGCTCGTATCAGTTCGGACCCATTTTTCCAGCGACGATTACTTTTCAAACCGCCGATTACAAACGCTGGAAAACTCGACCTACGTCTCCGGGTCAAGAAATATGAAGAGAGAAGGGGGCTCTTTATAGTGCTCATTCTCGATGAGAAAAGTTTCATGTGGCACCTTATTCAGTCTACCACAACGGCTACGTATGCTCTACCTCCCCGGACTTCTATTTCTTCTTGACTCTCACGTATAATAAAAAAAGGGATGGCTGTATAACAATGAAAAGAGCTTTAAGGCACAAACACGAGGACCTACACCGCTAAGCAATGTGTATGACGGACCAACCCAGAGAGGAACTTGACAAGTCAGTAACAATGAAACCAATCTGCATTCGGGGATCTATCAGGCTAAGAAAGTATGTCAGAATACAAGTATACATTTACAACTTCGACTGACAGACGTGGGACGATGATCAGCAGGATAGCCCAATAAGCTTAAAACTTCTTTGATGAGAAGAAATGTCAGAAACAACTGCCTGATGATTCTAGCGGAATGTTCGCCCGGTACGTTTATCTAATTTAAGGAAGTATCAGCAGTTGTTAGCAGTGTAAATTCCTTTGGGGAGGAAAGGCCTTAATATCCGCTCCCCTTGATGATGATGATAATGATATGTTTGAGCTGTTGGAACTTGGCACTTCTTGGGCTATACTGACTTAGGCACTGGCAGGCGACTTCGGAGGAAGCAAGCTGGCGTTTGGTGATCCGAAAAGCACCAATATCATGATGGATAGGACAGAAGCTGATAGAGAACTTCAAGTGAACAATAACATCATAGCAATTCCAGATATGGCCACCCAATCGTAAGTCGGATTTTGTCTCTTTAGTAACCCCTACGACCTGTTTACAGTGCTGAACATATTTCTCGTCAGCTATATACCAGTGACACTACTTGAAAAACTAACTTTCGTTTGGTTCGTGGGAAAATGAAGAGCGAGGCGCTCAAACCCCATCATCTTCACCCTTCCCCGTCTGAAATTAAGACTTCCCCAGGGGCTGAAAATGACGCAGAATCCTGAACAAGCTGTGCTACGGGCCGTTCGGTGTCATGAGAATTCTCCCTTGAGAAACTCTATATCAAGGACCAGATATGGATAATCATCGATATGTTCTTCCCGTGTGTCTTTTGACCACACCTAGGACATATATATCAGTGGGGATCTGGTAGTGCCACCTGACGCGTTGTATTCCGACTTTTGCTATCGGATCTCCTCAAACTCCGCTGAGGCTCTTGGCAAAAGCGAATCACCTTAATATGGAGGAAGGACGAACAAACCCAGATACGAGACCCCTACCCGCCGGATGGGACGACCATTACGATTCCCAGTGAGTGTTAATTTCATAGATGATAAGTACTTGTTAGTCAATGACCGATCCTTAGAGGAAGGTGGTATTACGTCAAACTGAGTTCTGTCCCGCCACAGGTGACATACATCCATCCTGCCAGTTCCGCCTCACCCTCAACAAGTAGCCTAAGCTCGGAAAACAAGGATTCTGAAGGCACGAAGTTGACACCCGCACAACAACTCTATGCAAACCGAACAACTCTGGATTATCCAGCTTCATACCACCCGAGCACAACCATGTCGTCATTCGCCAAATCATCCTCCACTCCTGCCCTGACATCTACTTCTGCACCAACTACACATAAACTCCTGCCTTCACGCCCCTTGACTCCTTTAACAAGGCCCCGCACATCAACGCCTCCAGCATCAATGGGTGCCGGACCATCGAACCATGCTACCCCCTCACCTCTTGCTGCTGCCGCTATAGGCAGTCTACTATTGCCCGATGTTCTTGCCGGGGATAGTTGGTGGTCACAGGGCACCAGGCGGAGCCCGTCATTGGGTGAGGTTCAGTCTGCGCCAGGCCCATTGCGACACAAAAACGTGAAACAAGGGCAGAAACGCCAGCCCCATCAGCTCCCTCCGCTTTCCATATCCCCACTTATTCAACAGCATACCCATCATCGAGCTGCTCCCATCTCGAAAACTGTGCATACCCTCCCATACCATGAGTCTCCAGATTTGTTGAGCCCCCTTAGTACTCAACTCTTCACTCAAACACCCTCTCCAGTGTCTCCCACCACATTATGGACAGTACCTCGCAAAGTGAGTATGGCATCCCTACCATCAGGAGCGTTGCATCCGCCACCCCCAGGCTCATATCCTTCAGCCAACTCAGTCCTTATGCCTGAACGTCCCAACGCAAGGCGCAACAAACCTCGGTCTCAGACTCTTCCGCTTCTTAGAACAACCCAAGATTTGAATCGAACCTTGACACCCGAGCTTCACCAATCAACGACCAAAGAAGGCGTAGAACCCAAAGTTAATGTCCTAAAGAAGTTTGGGGAAGCCAGCAAAACTGCTGCAAAGACGGCATTAAAGAGGGGGAAGGCTTTGTTCATTCATACAGAGGGAAAATACCCCCATCTATCCGATGGAGCAAGCAGCGACACAAACCGCGTTAAAAACAATGGGTTGGTAACAAAGCTTCATAGCAAGGTTCCACAGGAGCAAGGACGTTTGAGCGCGGGGGAAGAAGCACCGAGAGCCGCCATGCGGGAGCAGCCTAAGTCGAATCACCAGCCAGCAGATAGTGTTGCGGTGGCACAGTGGCAGCAGGCATCGCATGCCCATTCCTACACATCTAAACAGCCCCAAATGAATATCTCGCCGCAGGTTCCCCCAGCCCCCTACCCGAAAGTCCAGGAACAGCACGTTCTGACCCGACAGTCGCGTTCGGATATATCCCAGGCTACTCCACAGCAGCGCCTGGATGAGAATCGACAACGAGGGAGCATACAGAACCTGACCCGAGTGTATCACCAACACGCTGTGCGTGATCCTGAAAATACAAAGGACGGACAACACCCAACTCAAACGATGTCGCAGCGGCAACTACAGCCTGAGTCTCACGCGGTTCCGCAGATACAATCAACGCCACCTCCTGAAACATCATCCCACCAAAAACAACCGCTTCAATCATCACGGGCCCCGAACACCACTCCCCAGCAGCAGCTAGCCCACGATGGGTCATCTGTAACTCAAACACAACAACCGTCTCTTGGTGGGTTCCCACTATCACAGATCTTCCCTCCACCCCTCCAGCAGATGACGCGCCAGCAAATACCAGCCACTAGTCAGATGCCATCTTTCCACCAGCCCCTACAACAAATACAAACACAAACACAGACGTCGGATCCTGTATCACCGGTGCTGCCAGACCTACCCACGTTACAGGAACAGCAGACCCAGTCAGAGGATGTTCATGATTTGCTCCAAGCTTACCGGCAACAACAAGCCCAATCCCAGCAGGATATCCAGAGCTTGTATTGGATGTATCAACAACAACAGCAAACTTTACAGGCCATCCAACAACAACAAGGTATCATTCAAGCAGCATACCAACTACAGCAGGTTACGAATCAGCAGCAACAAGATGCACTGAACGCAGTGCGGGACCTGATCCAGGGGGCATACCAACAACCCAGATCCGAGTGACATCTGGCCCCGCCCAACCAATCAGTTATAGTAGTACATGTGTACTCAACTGCTGCAGCTCCGCAGATATTCTATCGGTTGTCGGGAGCACAGAAGGAACGCGACCTTCACAAATCTTCCAATAGCAATGATCTC
>CEMJ01392563.1:27682-46985 GCA_900068955.1 Clitocybe nebularis | reverse complement strand
GGTGGTGGTGGTGGTGGTAGTGTAACAGGTGGTTTAATTACCCAGCCTTCGTCCGCGGTGGGGCGTATCAGTGTGAATGATAATAAGTACGCGCCGCTGGATGTATCAGGATAAATCATGATTATCTTCCATGCATATTAACGGCGTTTATTACATCAATGCCTGAGTGGAAGCTAGTACTTATGTTCGAAGAAGAATTGATGTAATTTATCAGGATCATTGATCGAGGTCAGTCAAGTCGGACCGAATTACAAATAGGTCAGGTGACCGTGTCGGTTTCGTGACTCGCGCCCTGGCCTTGTGATCAATCAGGGTCAATTACAAGGCCGCTCAGTAGTATAAGTCACGCTGGAAGTGGTCTTCGACTTTGTCCTTCACACTTCAATCCGATGTCGATGCTCAGGCGTTCGAGCCGCAAACGCAAGCCTTGCTTTGTAGATCCAACATCTTCAATGGTTGGCGAAGATGAGGATCCCGGTGCTTCCGATATGGAATATGAGCAACCCAAGAAGAGGCGTAAAAAACAAAGTCATCCTGAAGCTCAACACCAGGGCAAGAAACCGCGTGGACGAAGAGGGTTGCTGAAAGAACTCACAGAAATGCCGTTAGATATTCTGTTCGAGGTATGCGAGTTTGAGACATCTCAGTTTAAGCCCCTGCTTACTTTCCGATATCAGATTTTTGGCCACCTTAATCCTGCAGATATTTTACATTTAGCGCGGACAACCAAGGCACTGCGCGCCATTCTGATGAGTCGTTCTGCGATATCAATTTGGAAGCATGCTCGTAGCAACCTCAAGGACTTTCCGGACTGTCCAAGCGATCTCACGGAGCCCCAATATGCACATCTGGCCTTTGACCCTCTATGCCATGTGAGCCACACTTATATACGGTGAATTTATGTATGTTAATATGGTTCCAGTATTGCTTTCAGTCAAATACACCAACAATATTATGGTCCAATCGTACTAGATGCTGCAAAAAATGCATGCACGACAAGTACGTACTACCTCCCCCTCCCCCTCGCCATGATCTTTAAGCTCCAAGGGCAGTTTCACCGATTGTCTATATGGTCATTTGCGGTCGTCATGCCTGATAAGCATTGTTCCTACGATCATGGTGAAAAGTGGTGAGTCTGGGTCTAAGCTATAAACAATGTCTTGATTTCCTTCCTCAAGGCTACCGCTCCCGGATCCAGCAGATGTATTGCTTACGTACCGCGAAGGGCTACGACGGGGTATACACGAAACTAGATGAAGCCGAGAAGCGTACATGGTTCGAAGCACAAACAAAGTTTTCTCGTTCTCGAATAGAAGTGAGAAACCCCTCAAATTCTCAATTACCTGACTAAATTAATAAAGCACGCCAAATTATGTGAAGTCTGGCACAAGAATCGGAGTAATGTGCGATCTTTAGAGCTTGACGAGGCTCGCAGACAAAGACAAGAAGAGTGAGAGTTACTTTCTCGCGATCTTTCACGTATATTTATTCGGGGAACCCTTTTTAGCGTTATAAGACGACTGACTGAAACAGGTATAGTCTTGTGCATTTCGTATATTCACTAGCTTGACCGTGAAAAAGGCTGGGGAGAGGAATTCCGGCTAAATGCCTTCCTGGATCCACTTGTTACCCACAAGCTCGTCAAGCAACCCAAACGTCTCACTGATCAAAGTGCGTCATACTGAAGGCCGCTAACGCATACTTTATTAAAACACCCGCATTGCAGCCTGGAACAACATCAAGCCAACATTGATTGAAATTATGGAAGGAATCAAAGCTTCCCGTTTGAAAACCGAACGTCGCGCGGTTTTGAGAACACGCCACGATATTCTGCTACAGGTTCATCAGGATTTTGTGGCCTCGCAGTCTATCAATGCAATTATCCCTGAAGTTGGAGATGTCTCAATGATGGAACCATTTAAAGCTGTGATTTTCGATACACCTGTCGAAGAGGAGATCACCAAAGATCATTTTGAGACGGCCGTAAAGGAACTCCCCACTCTCATTGATATGTGGCGCCAATGCAAGACCAAAGAACTCCTGGAAATCGTGAAAAAGTCTCTCGAATTGGATGAAGACCCACCAGAATCAATCTTGTGTCTTGCCGTTACTAACTTCAGTTGTTTTAGGTGCACGCACCTCCTTGGTTTCCCCCAAGTCCTGGTCCACAATTGTATGTCAGTACACCAGTACACAGACGACTCCGAATACAAAGATACATTCTATGATCTATCTCGTCAGCCTTGGAATCTAGGAGGCAGAAAGGTTTCTCTTTCCAAGGAAATTCACACACGTTCTTGCTCCCTGCTTAACGCCTGTGGTTACGACCCAAACGTCACTACTGCTCAAGAGCTTGCCAGCCATAGGTACCTCTTCGAGTGTCTGACCTGTAAGAACGAAGAAACCGGCCGCCTTATCATGGAGTATCCGCTAGTGGCACGTATCATATTCTTTGTTCCATATAGCCACGTCCTAACCTATAAAGCAGTTGAACCATGTCCTGTCACACAATGTAGTGCCGGCACTTTTAAATGAAGAAGAGCTCAGTCTCGCAAAGGACATAGAGATGGAGGGCCGCCCCGCCAGGTGTACTAACAATAGTTATTTCAACAGTTGGGTATGTGTGAGATGTAAAAAGAGGCAATTCTGGAATGAGCTGAAAGGCCACATACTCAAAGAGTCAGCATTATTCAGTCATCAGGCCCGACTAGCCAGGACCACTCTAACACCATTTCTTCAGGCATCCAGAAGAGGCGAGAGACGAGACACATCCACTTGTCGAATTCGAGGACTATGTGACACACATAGACGCCTTTTCTTTGATTCGCACCCAAAACGTTAGGCTTAAACCCAAGGAGGTCCTCGATGCGACGGGTGTAGAGATGTGACAGACTTACCAGGGTGTTCCCTGGCTCCATTGTCCTCGGCACAAACCAACTCAGATAGGGACGGCGCAGGCCTATCGGACATTTTCATTTCACCAATTCAACTAGCTTATCAGCTAGCTCATATAAGTAAATGGGTCTAAGTTAGCATAATGCCGACGGGGATTCCATGGAAAAAATTGTACTTTATCTATCTATTTATATAATTCGAGAACACTACAACGATGGAGCACCCACCTTATTATTAGCCCTACTTTCTCAATTTTAAGTGAGCGGGCGGCTGATATGTTTTCACTGGTACCGTTCCGCGGTTAGTACTTTTGGGGGGTTATACATATAACCACTTTATCCCCCCTCCCCCTCGTTTAGGCTATTTAATTTCTGGTACCTCCTTGGGTTTGTGAAAATGCGAGGTTCCGTCGAGTCGGACACAGATACTAGCTATCTTTGTGAGTTTGTCCGCCCGTCTTGGGTTTCTCGGCCAGGGGGCACATATATCCATGGCCAAGTACCCATCCGTCATTCACTATTATGAATTATTGTACAACTGCAGAAACCAAATGGATCATAGTGCATCAAAATTGATATGATGGGATGCCCTCCTGCGGTCAAGTTCGTCCTCTCTCTAAAGAGCTTAATGAGCGCAAGAGTGGACGACCGAAATAAGGCTTCTAACCTTCTCATTCAGGTGGAGCACAAATACGATAATCGCTAGCAGCGCTGTTCCCACTACTACGGTTAGTGTAACCCACGGAATCCACTCTCCGGGCCGCAAAAACAGCTGCCGCTTCCAAGCCTCTCCGTCTTTGGCAGATGGTAAGATAACGACCTTGGAGTTCGGAATCACACCTTCCATATTAATGAAATGCTGTTTGGTGTGGATGGTGGACCCCACAAAAAGGTTTTCGATGTAATTGTTCGTACGACCGAGGCCGAAGAACGAGTATGGTGTTTGTAACGAGTGGTAAGACGTTTGCGGAAGCTGACCAACTTAAAGGTATAGGTCAGAGTCAGGTATGTGCACCCAATTCGATAGAATAATTTACCTTGGGCGGCCGACCGATGTCCGGAGGTATCGAGCACAGTATATTTATATGATGCTCCAGAATAGCTTACGCCAAAAGGCTTGTGAACATTTGAGCATCTAGCTTGTACACCGGGAGAAGTCAAATACTCACATGATAGCGCTCTGTACTATTTGGACTGTAACACCATCCGTTATCGCATGCGCCATTTAAAACTATATTTATGTCACTTGTTGCGAGGCCTTTCGGGGGAAACAGAGGGCCTACCAATAGCCTTCAAGAAGAATGCATCGTAATAGAAATTGTTCTGCACAAATTTTATGCGACCGCGACCACTATCGCCAGTACGCTGTACCATTATATCGAGTGTCCCCTATTTGGAAAGGTATCAATTTATCATCGAGTGGGGTAGAGGGAAACCAAACATCTTCGTCCAGATCCAAGAATGACACTGCTCTTGCATCCTTGATCGCATCTAACGCTTCTGCCCCTTTCCTTGCAACTTTCCATCCTCGTCTTCCATTCCCACTTGGGGAGCAGCCAATAACCCCTACGGCACATGGGACCGAAAAAACCAGCCTCGGAACTTTATCGTTCCCCTCGCCAACTATGGTCATAAAATCCGGGAATCCATCAAGATTGGCATCTCCCAATTTCAACGGCAAAGGCAATGAGGGTGTGTAAGTCGTGTCCAAAACCAGGAGAGATGATTCCGGGAAGAGTGACCCGACTGAGATGCGGGAGAATAGCTATAGGTTGAGGCTGAACATCAAATATGACCCAGGGCAAAGATGTCACTCTGCTCACATCATTATCAGGACGATCACTGAGATCGAATTTGAACTCTGGGTCTGCTGTGCACAGATCCTCATGCGGTCGACATGTCCTGACCCCTTTCTGAAGCCCCGAGTCTGTTGATGACAGACAAAGCTTCAATTGTTGGTTATATGCGATGTTGATGAAACAATCAGAGCCGAGGCCAGTTGAGGAAGATACACGGCTACACGTTGTGAATACCATGTCTATGGTTCCATCGCGATCTAGATGGCTATTGTAAGAGTAGATAAGAGATATACGAATATAATAGATACCCATATCAGCAAACGATATCGATTGGATTCCGGATGGTAGAGTCCCTTGTTGAGCTAGAGAAAATCCCTTATCTTTATTATTCAACCATATTTGGAAAGACTTTTCGCCTCGTCCGTCATCACAAACCAAAAAAACATCTAGAGGGTTCTATGAACTTGTTAGGTTTGGAGTAAACATCATGTATCTACCTGCGAGACAATCGCCATTGAGATCGACAACAGAGTTGCTATGGGGGTCTGATAAAGAGCATTGTTTGCCATGGAAATTTGGGGATATTCTACTCAAAAAATTAGCTAGTAAGCGAATGATTAAAAGCGGCGAACTTGCAATTCAAATAATGGAGAGTTAACATGAGAAGCATTCCACACATTCTGCCAAAGTTGCAACGGTGACTCCTGGTTGGTTTTTGACGATGGTGTCATTCCAAGTAGGTCAATTTTCATGTCGCCATCAACGTCGATGGGAATTGGTTGCGAAAGAGTTGACGAGATTATAGGTAACGTGTTGCTAACGTCTGTTTATCGATCAGCCAAAATACTTATCAGAAATGTACACGAAGCCTCTCACCAAATCCACCGCTTGGTAATGCTGGGTACAGAGTCATATCGAGTTGACCCTTTGTCCTGCTTTGGCTCATAACCAGTAAATCGAGTTTACCTGAGTGTGTAAAGTCTCCTGGTACAACATTGAGGATTTTACTTGAATGATGAAATGAGTGGGATTCCTTGAAAACAAAATCCACTGGAAACGATCAGCCTGAGGTAACAGAACGCCCGAGAAGGAATGAAGCGCAGAGCGGAACGTGGCAACGCATCGAATAACGCCATAACAGAATGGACTCAGTTCTAATGTATGGGTATCTTACCATGATTCCAGTGGTAGATGGCCAGTGTTTGCTGGTCAGCGCCCAAGGAGAGGACATCTAGGCTTAACGTAGGGGGTCACGATGCGCTTAACCATTATAGAATATAATGAACGCACAATTGGTCCCCATTAAAGTCTCCAAACGCAACCACCCGTACATCATTGTTAAGGCCCATTGATCCAGCATCTATCAGGGAATTTCCAGTGAATCTCTTTGGCGGAAGAGGCCATATTGCACATGCTGAAGGAACCAGCCAGGACGCAACAAGATAAGCAAGACAAGAATGTTTCCGGCGTCTTGTCCAGTGGGCATGCATCTTTAACATCAAGTATAGTCAAGTACAGTTACAAATGAAAAGAATAAGAAGGGTGATTCTTGCCGTGTCGCGGAAAACACCCTCCGTAGCGTTGTAAGTAGACTTGTAGCAACACCTTATTTACACATGTTTGTAATGAAAGGCTCTGACAGTGACGTCAAAAATAATGTTTACCGTCCAGGGAATCAAGGGTAATAACGATTTCAAGTTGAACTTGAAGTTGAGATTGAATTAAAAAATATATACAGCTTGCGCTGCAGTGATTCCTGGCCGCCTCCCCCACCGAGACATGTGGGAATTTTTCATCAGTCTTGTTTTTTTGTCTTTTAATCAGCCAAACGCTTCCTGAACGCCTCATGTTTCAGCCGAGAGGCTCTTTGAGGCTTGGACTCTTTGAGGGAATACCACTCACGCAGAGATGGAAGCTCGCCCCCCAAGGTGTGTGTTGGATGTCCCCCAGAAGGTAGGGGTGGTGTTACCTTCGAACCAACGCCTGTCATCTGGTCAAGGACTATGCTAGTTGGCACTACAGGCAACGACGGCAGCTTAGGTCTCCATTACGCAGATATTAGGGCAGAGATCAAGACTCTGTACTGCGACATACTAAATCTGTATATGTTTCACCATTTCTCAATTTACTTGCTAATCAGACAAGAGGACGCCCATCATTAAATTAGGCCAATACCAATCTCTAATACAACAATTCCCCAACGTACCACCTGCTACCTCAACGCATTCGGGGCCCCTGAAATCCAAGGCTAGTAACATATGTCCATATAAACGCGCATGATAGAGTAGGCTTGGCCGGTATCAGACTTCCCAAATCCGATGTTAGATCCAACTGCCAAATACCACTCCCTTACACTCTGAGAACTTCGATATACAGGCAAACTGGAACATGACCCATACCTAAACCGAGCCTCTAACAGCAGATACAGTATTAGGGTATATTAGAAAAGGAGTTTGTGGGTGACAGTAAGGTGATTCTACTACTGAGCCCCAACATTGGTCTGGAGATCTTATCACGCAAAGCGTCAGCCACCCGCCTCAATAAATTTATCATCGTCTATAAAAAAAACCTGCACCCTGGCTAGCCAACGCCCCCTAGTTCCAAATAGCACTGAGGATCCTAGGCCCTTCACATAGGTTCCATACCTTGAATAGCTAGTGGTGAATTAAACCGCTATTGGTGGGCGTAGCAAGGCGTCTTATTTGAACTCAAGTTATTGTGAATGAGCTCGCCGATACTTGGGTGCGTATACCATCAAGGCATTGAATTCATGTATAATGCTACATTCCGTACGAACTACCTATTAGACCAATCAATGCAAAAAAAAATACAATTATTATACATTGTTCTTGATTCAGAATACTTCTTCGACGTATCGTTCAGCCAGCACTTTCTTCACCCGTCCGCCAATGACACCCTCGAGGGTGTTAGCTGTCTCCTTCGCAGCTATCCGCCCAGTACAAACAAACACCATTCCAGATTCGTTCATTAATTTTTCCTTCAGTTTTTCGGCAACGCCCTCCATCTTCATCTTGTCGTACACGCGAACCTTGGCGTCGTTACTCGGTACCATGAAGAACATGTCGATGAGGTTTAGTGATGATGCTTCCACCAGAACGTCGGTTACCAATGCGATGTCACTCTGTTGAAGCCCCAAGAACAGCGAAATACCAGATCCTCTTGATGGCAGAGGTCTCCCAGCAGCAACATTGTCCCGTGCAATCGCGATCCGTTGCTGCAAGAGAGCACGGACGGGACCAAAGCCAGCCCCAGTAGTCATAGTGACAAGAGGTACCAAGTGTTGTTTTTCCCGCAGCCTACCAGCGGCAATGGAATCGACAAATCGAAACTTGAGCGATGCCGTTGAGCGTGACTCGAAGTCTTTCAGGAAGATACCGCTGAATCGCCCACGTTGATATACTTTGCAGATGATATCAACCTCATTGCCAGCTCCTTTTCTGGGTCGGTGCTCCGAAAGGAAACGGAGGGAGGAAGCCACCGAGTAGGTCCGGGGAAGTAGGAGAGGCATGTCAATACACATGTCATAGACAAGGTTGGCATCCCGACACGGATGACGGAAAACGCCTTCGTTGGACAGGAACTCGAGCGCATCTATCACCGATAATTTTCCCAGCTTTTCCTTGGGGAATGTCATATCTGAGGTAGATTTGATCGTCTCCAACCATCTGAGTTCGGTGAAGGGCAATTCCAGGTCTGCAAAGTCCCGGAGGAAGGAGGAGTACGTTGGATTATCCTTCAAGTCGGAGGTGTTCAATGGGATGGGGCTTTCGGGCTCGATGCCGAGAGCCTTGATGGCACGATCGACCTTGAGTGGTGAGTTTATGGGGAGAATCTGGATGCAACTCAATTCCTCGTAGGTCGCTGTCCCAACATCTAGTGTCACTCGGAGGGATCCCTGTTGCACATCGCGGACGCGTGGGGTTGTTGTAATCAGCTGCCCATCAAAGTAGTTTTCGCGCAAGTCTTGCGCATATCTTAAATACCTTGCCGCTGGGCCCGTTGGGGCATCGTTGAGCTCAAAACACTCCTCTTCCTCCTCCTCCTCTTCCTCGCCCTCTTCTACCACATCGGGAATTATTTCAAACGTTGGGGAGGTGGTTTTAGCAGCTAGATCACATATTTTAGGTCGAACCTGGTCCCACCATGTGTTAAGAGCGGACCACGGTGGGGATTGACGCGCTGTGTCACCCAAGAAAGGACCAGTTGTTAAGGAGACCCCACCCATTTTTGTCAGCTGACTGTCGATCTTGATAGCGGCAGCATTATATGTGGAGACGTATCGGCTATCTCCATTGCCGAAGATCGCGTATTTGAAGCGTTTAGTACTATCCAGAGTCTGAGTCCTGCTGCACATGTCTGAGAAATCGATGCCATTGGGGGGAATATCCCCAGCACCGGTAGAGCTGACAATGAATAAAAAGACCTTTTCCGCGGTCATCTCGGATGCTTCCAATTCATCGAGGGGGTTGACGTCGGGTGATACAGAGATATTCAGGGAAGCCTTGGTGAGAGTATTAACCTTATCGTGTAGCTTTGCGGCTAGTTTCTGCGCGACTGTTCCCGCACTGCAATAATATATCGCTAAGGATTGGATCGTTTGTTCATTTAGTCTCTCTGTGACGGCTGCCACCGATGGTGGCGTGTGTTGGTACCCTGGTTTTTTTGGGGTCGATAGCTCCAGGACATCCGTCCGGGGGCTGAGCGTGGCTTCACTCGACGTCCGTATTGAGGATGGGCGCGACGAAATGCTGAGTACCTCCGCCATACTCAATTGTTTTGGGGTAGCTTGTGGCCAACTCGCCTTTTCCCGTTTCCATGCTTTCGCTGGATCTTGTACGTGTCTACATATCATTGGCTTTGGCTGATAGTTGGGAGATCCACCACGGTGCCAGATTGGAACAATGGAGCCTTGTGGTGGCGCTAGCCAGAAGGGATCGGACGGGAGTCGGTAACCATTTTTCTTTTGGAACTCGTCGTCATATCGAGTGAATTTCATCGAAGCCGTGAGTGCATCGGACATGGTGACTCTCGCCTGGGTAAAAGAGTAATGAACAGCGTAGTTGAGTTCCACCTGGGCTCTGGACTGTACATGGATTAGATAATTTCATCGCAATCAAAGAGAAAAGTAATATACCAGCATTGCAAGTTGTTCGTATTCGGGGAGATCCTCGAAACTGTCTACATCCAGAAGGGCCCCATCATCAAGATGTAAAACCTTGGCGATATCTGGCAATACGTTATATCTGAAGGAATCGGCGAGATTACGGACACCGATTTCGGCATCCATAAACCTATCAATAACCAAAACATTATTAGATCGCGCAAGAAGATAGACGTAAGGCGCCTACCATCCCACAAACGGGGTTGCAGTGTACTGGACGCCGCCAATATCATAGCCAAGCCTGCTTAATGCTGGGAAGGCTACCCATTTTAAATCGAGCTTCTCGAAAGCTCTGTTGTACTTTGGATGACGTATATCAATGAGAGCACGGAGATGAGCAGGAAGTTCAGCTATCACGGGTAGATCACCCTCAGCCATTGTAACGAGTGGTAGGACATCCCATCGTGTCCTTTTGACGGGAGGCTTCCATCCAATCTCTATTATATCTTTAGTCAACTGGACATTCTTGGGATCGCCGAGAATTGAACCGTCTTCTTGTACATACTGATTTAGGATATCAGGTTAGCCAGCGACCCTAAGAACAGCATCTCGAAATGCTTACCCCGGCAAAGGTCAATATCTGGTCATTCCAGATCATCGGACCCCTGTTATTAGGGGTGCGGGGTGGAAACACGAAAGCTACAAGCAGGAGTTAGTGGGTCTAAGGTGACCATAACGTATACATAAACAAATACCTGTGGGTATGATGTTGCCGTCGTTGAATGCCTCATCGACGCCTTTGATCAACTCCATTGCCATCTTAGCACTGGACGTAACGGACCGCAGGTCACAAAGTCTATGAAATAAATTAATATATTCCCAATAAACGGAGCGTTGGTAAGATGGCCTACCTTAGGTCCTCACAATGAGAACGCATGATGCATTTTCTGGCATTCCTCCAAGCGCGGCGAAGGCCAAACTCTAGCTCTTGCGGTGTCTGGGTCCAATTCCCGCCAATCATCCCTCTTTGCTTCGTCTCGCGGATGACGCCCTCGACGGCGCTGGCTCTAATTTCATACAGGACATGTTCAAGCCGTTCATGGAACACCTTTTCACTGGGGAAAAAGTCTTCTTCATACAGCTCCCTGAGAAAAATTTCCGCATCATGTTCGACGATGCTTAGAGAACGATTTTCTCCAACACGGGGCTCGTCTGTATGAATGACCTTGCCTGACTGGCAGAAGTCTCTGGTACACCCCGTTGAAGCCAGCGTCGGATGTTTTTCTTTTATGAGTTCGAACTCAGGTGTTAGGAACGGACATTGTGAAGCCATAGCCGACAGTTGGGGGAGGGGGCTGGTGGGGATGAAAATTTATGGAAGAAGCGGCGAGGTTTTGTGGTTCTAGGATGGAAGGTTTAGGTGTGCGATTGAGAAAATGGTTCAGTGTCTCTCGGGGAAAGGACCAGCTATTGAAGACCATGGTAACACAAAAATAGGAAACACCATGCCGAGAACAGACCACCTCGTCCCAGATGTGACTGGTCCTTCCTGATACCCGTTAATTCCATCCAGATGACCGGCGGCGTGTGGTGTTTATTCAAACCAGACACCTCCAAACAAGTTCGGCTTCTGTGTCAAGCTTCGATGAGGTGGAGGCCTACGCGAAGGAGTGCTGTGATTGAGATCTGCATTATTCCATTAGATCGGAAGGATGAGATCAGTAAGAACATCTAGGCCTGATGCCTGGATTCGCATCTGCCAAGCACGAAGTGTAACCCTGAGGCATACCATCTATGTACTTAGTATCATCATCCCTACATAGTTATTTTACCTACGATGTAGGCAGTGGACAAACGGGATCGAGAGGGGCGAGAGCCGTATGCGGACTCAGGTAACCACGGGAAGTGCGGAGGTGGCCTGCTGATGTCACGGATGATGTCGACGCGAAGGCATATGGAAATTAGCACAACAAAATGCTATCTCCCACTCCCTTCTCGCCGTTGGCATATATCGATGATCAAGGGCAAGGACCACAAAACTTGTCTTTCCGTGGTAATTTTTGGTAATTTTCCAAAGTCATGCAGACGCACGTGCCATCGGCGTTCGGGAGTTACGTCACGTTTCCTGTTCGTTTTTCAAAGTTCACCGACTTGGCACTGTGCTACGAAATAACGTATACTTACCAATATAAGAATATATCTCCCTCGAAGAACGAGCCCCAATTCTTGGGGCTGGAGAAGGAAGCGCATTCTTGAATCTTGTTCGGGTCACTTTACGAAGACGATGGCAAACAATGCCAATCCAAGCTCCTCCCGGGTCATCGATTCATCACTGTCAAACTCAATAGGGTCGACAGGAATGTCTTGGCAGAAGAGTCCAGAGTCCAGGCTCGCAGGCCGCCATTGGATGAACCCTATTGAGCGCCTCTCAACTCAGGATACAGGCGCACTACACCCTGAAGTAACCGCCCCACACCTGATCAGGTACGCTCCAACTTCATGCAAGATAATTTTCTATGTGTGCGTCTGTTGTACGCTTCTCCGGCACGAAATCCGGTTTCCACTGACGGTAATATTATATACCGCTCTAATTTGTTTAAGTCGTATTTAGACAAGCGTTGTCTATGGAGGGGACTCGCAGATGTCGTTTCTAAACAACACGACCGAGGGAATACATGACGTGATTCTTTGAAGCGCCCAACCTTCAAACGTCAGCTGGTTCCGTCCACTCCATCCCACAGCTTTCGTGGGGCTAGGAAAAGTGGGATTTACAATCCGTGTGAAGAGTCAAGGTAAGTCGGCGGCTGAAAGATATTGAAAATTATGGCATCTCGATTACTCCTCCAGATGAAGGCCTTCGAATCGACTTATTATGTGAGGCACCTCATTCCATTGCGGTCAGAGAAGCTTCCCTTCCCTTGGCTCGATGACCTTCCAGTCTTGGCACAAGGGTATTTGTCCCATGCTCGACGTAACGGAACGATTGCGTTCACGTTATCACGAAAGGTAAGGGGAAAGGCATCGAAACTACTCACTCCTGTATGTCTTGGCGTGACCATACGCCGACGTCGGCTGGCTTGGCTACTTTGATCACGCCATCTAAACGCACTCCAAAAAATCAAGATATAGGAACGGTATGCCTGGCCTAGACCAAAATCTGGACGAGAAGTACTTTGCATTTATCTGTTAACGGCTGTGGCGTTTCAAGCAATTCAAAAGAGCAATGTTGCATGGTCTTGTGTCAGCGAATCACAATGCATGTGCACAGCACGGGATGAAACCCCGGATTGGCCAATCATCCGGGTGTAATTTAAGAACTGTCAAATAGGTGGCTCGCATCAGTGGGAATATCTGCACCTGATTCGCCATAATTGATAGGTATGTCGCAACCTAAAAGTTAAAAATCGGAGTAGTTAAGAGTGATTATCTGCAATCAACCATCCCCGTTCTACAGCCTGTGATGGTATGAAGACGCCCCGATACATAGTCTGGGGTCACTCAGTTTATCCGTCTATTCATCATCAACTAATGAGTCGAAGCCAAAAAGACAGCTGTCTTATGACGTGATCTGCTGTAATTGTAACCCAGAAGCGTAAATACATGAACAGGGTTTTATGCGCATGGGATTGACCACAGCCATAACCTCGTCCGCCATAACGTTCGCGATCGGTTCGGTCCTAAGTATACCCAGAGCACCGCTAATGTCGAGTCGTAGTCGTAGTCAGGGGTTGATATCATGCGCTCGCTGCGCACCAGACTTACTCGAACGAACGTCGGTTCGCCTTTCTGTATGCCGGCCCGCGGAACAAGAGTACAACGATGACAATGGCCTTGAGAAGTAGGACTCCAGTGGCTCATTTATGTTCCAAGAACTATATTAGAGTCGGGGTCGGCTTCGGTGTCTCCAAACATATCAGCGCCCGCTTGATGGGCGTGGGCTGTGAGAGTGTGCCCTTTTGGCCAGGTTTTGGGGTTGAATAGAGTGGTGGAGAATTGATAGGTTTGACAGGCCCTGCGAACGTTCGTAAAAACTGTGTGAGCTCTAGACCTTTCACTTCGTAAAAATATGCCGGCAACAATTTTGCTCTATTTCCCCGCATCGTGTACTGTGACTTTCGTAAGGACGATGCAGCATCCCCTTAGAAATGACAGATGGGGAGTGGTATCGGTGCGGCGTTTTTATTCCTCTTAACTGCCCACATTGTTTCGGGACGTAGACCTGTAGCACAAAGTCCGCGGTAGTTACCTAACATTCGGATGAGCCCATTACACACCTGAACCTGCGAGTATGATGAGGAGTTCAAGTTACGAGATCAGGGCCCTATGAACTCCTATGGGTCGTGGCGCCATCCTGCCAAGACCATGAAAACAGTTTTGCTAAAATTCGCTGGGTGTCACGATCGGTCCGAGTCCTGTAAATACCGTCATGATGTTCGTAACTTTAACTCAATTCAACGTCGCCGCCAAAGTGGTATGTGCTGCGCATTTATTTGAACATATTGGGTTTGCGGTACTTCTCCGGCCCGAGGCCGAAGGAAACCGGGGGTAGGTTATCCATGCAAGAACTCGGACTCGCATGAAGACTGTCTCGCCAATTGGAGTGCGCTATCATTGGGTGGTGGATGGATTGTCAAATGCTTAGAACCTCTTAGGGTCTGTGGAAACCAACCAAGTTATTTGATTTTGCTTGTGTCTCGGTGTGGAAAACTTCCGTGTGTGTGATTCAATCAGCCTATTCAGGCATATCTCCGCTGATGTAGGGATGTTCCAACGCCCGGCTTTCACCAAGTGCTCATTGTATTGTAATTGAATTGCCGAAACGATCAATCCGCGGCGCCTTTAAGTTAGCTCTGCGAAAACTTCATTCCCGCCACTTGAGTGTACCAATAATTCCCTGTCAGGCTTACAAATTCACTCACACAGAACATCACGTTCCATTTTTGCTAGTATTGTCGCATGCTGACACGATGAACAGAAAATTCTCCGCCAAATTTGACTCTAATCGCGGTTCGAGGACCATTTATTACACATAAGCACCAAAATAATACCAGAATACAGATTTCATTGTATAGATCACAATATTCAAAATTAACCCGCCAAATCCCAGATACATCGGGGAGAAGCGGGCTGTTTCCTACGCTTTAGACAGCTTGGGGCGCACCTGATCCCACCATGTATTCAATGCCGACCAGGGAGGGGATTGGAGTGCTGTATCTCCCAAGAACGGCCCGTCTGTCAAGGCAATTCCACCGATTTGTGACAGCTGCTCGTCAATCTTTGTAGCAGCAGCGTTATATGTAGTGACGTATCGACTGTCACCGTTGCCGAAGACGGCAAATCTAAATCCTCTGCTGCCATCCAGCTCCCCTGTATTATTAATCTTGGTGCACATTTCCGAGAAGTCTGCGCCATTGGCTGGGATATCGCCAAGACCTGTGGAGCTGACGATCAACAAGAAGATTTTATCGGCTGTTATATCAGAGGCTTCGAGATCATCGAGAGGTAAGACTTTAGCCGTTATGGCAAGACGTGTGGAGTTCTTCGTGAGACCTTTGACTTTCTCGTGAAGTTTCATAGCCAATTTCTCGGCAATTGTTCCCGCACTGCAATAATAAACCCCTACGGTCGTTATTGCGCCTTTTTCGGGCTTCCGTGCATTCGCAGCGGGTATGCTTGCCAAAGGCTTGCGTTCTGGCTCTGGCTTCTTCAGTGTCGTAGCAGCTGGCGCGACGCTGGGCTTAGAGATTTTAGGAGTGGCTGCGACTGGAGCCTGGGTTGGAGGAGGACGCGAAGTATCGGTAAAAAATGCTCGCTTGGCAGAGGCAAGGGGCCAACTCGCCTCCTCCCTCTTCCAGACTTTCGTGGGGTCCTGTATATGCCTACAGATCATCGGCTTTGGTTGATAATTAGGAGCACCCCCACGATGCCAGATTGGAATGATGGAGCCTTGAGGTGGCGCCAGCCAGAAGGGATCGGAAGGGAGTCGATAGCCGTTTTTCTTTTGGAATTCATCATCGTATCGAGTGAATTTAAGTGAAGCAGTGAGTGCGTCGGACATGGTGACTTTCGCTTGTAGATAGGAGTAGTGAACAGCGTAGTTCAGTTCTGCTTGGGCACGAGACTATACAAGAATTAGGCCAATTGAGCATTGCAAGGGTAATTGACAGTGACGTACCAGTAATGCGAGTTGTTCGTATTCAGGGAGATCTTCAAAGCTGTCAACGTCGTGGAGTGCTCCATCGTCGAGACGCAGAGCCTTAACGACATCTGGCAAGAGGTTGTATCTAAATGAATCGGCAAAGTTACGAACACCGATTTCTGCATCCATAAACCTATTAATTGGAGATATTAGAAATCTTTAACGGCATGCCAGTTATTCAAGCTTACCATCCAATGAAGGGAGTTGCTGTGTATTGAACGCCACCGATATCATATCCAAGCCTGCTCAAAGCTGGGAAGGCCACCCATTTCATGTCCATCTTCTCGAAGGCAGCATTGTATTTCGGGTGGCGAATCTCAACTAACTTGGTGAGGTGACCCGGGAGTTCAGCCATGACGGGAAGGTCTCCTTCTGCCATAGTGACGAGTGGCAGGACATCAAATCGAGACTTCTTCTCGGGTGGCACCCATCCCAGCTCGAGGATCGCCTTTGTTAAATGAATGTTCTTTGGATCGCCAAGAATCGAGCCATCTTCTTGCTCATACTAAACAAACGCATCCAGTAAGTTGGCGAATATATGATCTAGACAACGGGACGCTTACTCCAGCGAAGGTCAGGAGCTGATCGTTCCAGATCATCGGACCTCTGTTATTGGGCGTACGAGGTGGAAACACAAATACTAAAACACTTTAGTAACCTGTTGCTACACAATGTATAGTAGGAAAAGTTACCTGACGGTAAGATGTTTCCATCATTGAACGCCTCGGTGAGCCCCTTGATCAGTTCCACGGCCATCTTGGCACTGGATGTAACATGTCGTAGATCACAAAGCCTTGTGATATGTCAGTACTGTTTGTACAAGCGTTTTACCAAAATATTCACCTCAAATCTTCGCAATGGGAGCGCATGATACACTTCCTGGCGTTCCTCCAAGAGCGACGAAGCCCGAATTCCAGCTCCCGCGGCGTCTGGGCCCAGTTTCCACCTACGATTCCACGCTCTTTGGTCTCGCGGATAAGCCCTTCAACAGCTCCGCTTTGAATTTCGTAAAGGACATGCTTGAGGCGTTCTTGAAACTCTTCCTCGTTGGCGAAAAAACCCTCCGCGTGAAGTTCTCTGAGGTAGTTCTCGGCATCATGTTCCACCACATGAAGAGCGCGGTTTTCTCCAACGCGAGGCTCGTCGGTGTGGATTATTTTTCCGGCCTGACAGAAATCTACGGTGCAACCCGTCGAGGCCAATGTTTTGTGAGTTTCTTTGATAAGTTCGAACTCCGGAGTTGAAACTGGGCATCTTGCGGCCATGATTAGCTTGGCTAGAGTTGAGCATACTGGAAAGCGGAGGAGGATAGTCCTAGAAGCTTACCTAGTCGTGGAGTCCAATAGATTCAATGACACTCGAATTGGGGCCTCCAGGGATATGGGATCGAGCTGTTGGGAAACTTCGCGGTGAAGGTCTACTTATTTATACTCAGGTAGGTTCCCCGTCCCTCCATTGTCCCTCTATAGACCCCTGTCACGTCCAACCCTGGTAAATCGTAACATGAGACTCGAATGCTTGGAGGCCAAGATCTAGACCGTCCAGTGCGGGGGATGACCACCCTTCTTGATAGCCGTTAGTCTACTTCCGATGGTAGCATCCAGATTTGTCTGGCGGCAAGGGGCGTTGATTTGAGCCAAACGAGTTGGTTTTGAGGAGCGGAGGAGAGGCAGTTCATATCATCACAACCGAATTCGCTTACATCCGGATCAGTTCATAAGAATTCGTGCAACCGCGTATCTCGGGCAGAAGTTTTGCACAAGGCGGTCGAAAAGCGGAATCGAATGGACTCAGGTAAGTCGACGCGGCGAATGCGGAGGAGATAATCCAGAAACTTTGGCTCCCAAAAAGACAGTCGATCATAACCTGAATAGGTAAATACACAAGAATATCACGTCAGGTGATCATTGTCTAGTTAGCTGCGGTTACTATAAATGGTACAACCATTGGAGTCGAACCAGCATTCGTCTTTCGTAATTGATACCGTAACAGTATTTTTAATCCCATAAATTGAGGGTAGCCCCTCTCTAGATCAAAGATTGCCGTATAGCTGTAAAACCTGTCGTTTAGGTCTAGCACGAGGGCTGCGTGACGTGGTCTTGGCCTACTAACTGATACTCGACAGAAAGAAAGCTAAAATCATTAAGCCGCGTTGGCGTAGTGGTAGCGCGTCTCACTTGTACCATCTATGGTGTCGACATGAGAAGGTCACTTGTTCAATCCAGGTACGTGGCATTATTTTTCCTTTTTGAACGAAAACACATTTTTAGACTCATAATGACGCGCGCTATTAATATTGCCCACAAAACAAGAATCGGATACTCTAAGGTTAGTGGACGAGCCTACCGCGACATACGATACAGCGGCACGCGGGGCCCCTCCTCCCAACGAGGCTCCTGAGATACACCCCTACCGCATGAATTCGGGTGCAGCCTTATCCGTCGACGCCGCGGCATTCCAATAACATACCACATGATGGTTGAGATTTAAGGATCCGTCGAGGAACCGGGGTTAGTCCTATCTGAGTTACCGATATTGCACACATGTCCGCAACTTATGCACAATGATAGACTGTGATGGACTAGACATGTAGCTACCGGCTGAGAGCTGTCAATTAGGTAGCTCGCATCAATATGCGGGTGCACCTATGTGTTTACTTGCTTGGGTACAGGTTTATCGTGACAAAAAGAAAGGGTCAATAATGGCCTCTACAGCTAGATATACAATTACAGACCCATCAGCGAAATTTGTTTATCCTCTGTTGGCTCCGATGGAACTGTACCCTTCAGCGCGACCGTTATTATAGTCTTTGCTATACATTAGGCCTTTAGGCATGTTGAAGTCGGCTTCGGCTTCGGCGTTTTAACCTGAACCGGGTGTTTCCATCGCCGGCGGGCATAGAATAATCTTATGGTTTCCACTTTCCCCAATTTCTCGTTTCCCAAGTGGGGTGGGGATCTGATGATCCAAAGAGTCAAGTTACAAAGTAAGCTGACTTGATTATTGGTTCATGCATTCAAGCGGCAAGGGACATATAACGATTAGAAAGGACTAAAACAAGATGGCTATTTGGTCGTGTTTTCCAATGTCCCTAGAGATCTTCCGTCGGTAGTCCGATTCTGGACATTAGTGGACATTGCTACTTTACTCATTTAGAAGTGGACCGCGCCAGCTAGCCAACCTGCAGGTTTGTTCTGACGTTTCCCGGTGGATACCTGCTTTGACAGATCGGATCCTGGCGAATGCCATAGGACTTGATGCCAAGCTTGGTTGTTACTTAACCCAGTCC
>CEMJ01392563.1:8621-26225 GCA_900068955.1 Clitocybe nebularis | reverse complement strand
TGATGATGATGATGATGATGATGATGATGTTCCATGCTTGGGGGTCCAGAGCTTCCGCTTTTCTCGCAATATTGTCTCTTTTCTTACATGACTAGCGACCACATACTATTAGCCTTAACGAATGTATTGTGTAACTGCTACATTACCTCCATCACAAAAACGCATGTTATGAATCCTGTTAGGCCGAGAGTCGAGACCTCACTGACACGCTCTAAACGGGGATTGATCCCGTGATGTCAGGACCTGGCAAAGATCTGGTAATTATACATCATCTAATTCACTGATCTGCATACATAAGTAAGAACTCACCCTGATCACATCACCACCCAGCTGCATCTTACATCTGACATCGCAAGTGTTTCGTAAGTTTCCGTCTCCAGAAATCCGCAATGTGGGGATCGACGTGATATAGTGGTGAGAAATCATAGGCTATATATAGAATAAGTAGGACGCCACGATGGCCCAACGCTGGGTACCAAGTCCCATTCCCAGTAGACAAGTACCGTCAGAATATCTTTACCCCTGCATCGTTTGTCTCGTCTTTAGTGAAAGGGGGGACATATAACGTCCAGACTTGAGAACCCGAATGGGTTAATCTATTGTCATTGGCCACAGCAGAGGGAGATTCCTCGCTGTCATATACGCCAAGATCATGATGGCTGCAATTTAACTGTTCCATGACGGAGCATTAGAGAATACGACAGGTCAAGTGAGAAGGGTTTAGCCAATGAAGGGCCGTGTGGGGCGTGTAAGATCTGATTTAGTCCTTTGCGCCCTATTATCTACGGTGGGCGGTCCTGGCTAACTAGACATCGTCCAAACCACATATAAGAAATAAACCCCCAAGAAGCTGTCCAACCCATAGGCTCAAAAGACCTGTACGGAGGGGGTCAGGGGGCATACTACTTGTGGAGTATCTTGACGAAGGGGAGGTCAGCCATTTCAGGTAAAACAAAACTATGGACCCAATCACCTTCCAAGGGGGCATGGGTATAGAGCAAGCTGACAACGATCCCGACGGGCCCGGGAATGGCGATTCTACCCCCTGGGCAGTGTGTAATTCTGGAAAGGGGTGAATGCTGGTACGGGCTTCTTTCCAACGTGTGCTATTGTAGCGCCACGTTCTTCGTGGGTAGTCTATCCTTGAGACCCAGGTCATTGGGTACCAACTTGAAGGCCTCTTCAAATAGACGCGCCACTCCCGAAATGTGACGGGCCATTCCGGACGGGAGCCTGGAAATCCGCTTGCTGAGGTCGCCGCCTCATATCCACAGGAAGCCCTGCCATAATTGTGTCCAGACATCTTCCCACATATTGTGAACAAGGGGGAGCAAAGTAACATCTAAGCCGTGGGTGCCGATAAAGAAGCTTTCGTCAGAGACAAACTCTGGGGATGGACGAAAACCTGAAAGGGCCGAACAAACATGTGAAGTTGGGCATTGTCCATCTTGCATAAAGGTATATGACTCATCCATCTTGACGACTGGCGCTGACGTTGGCATCTTCTCACATGTTTGAACACCAAGAAAGAAATAGGTTGGCATCATAAAATTCGCCTGCATCGTCAATAGAAGGTGTGTCATCGCACCTAAACCCAGAAGAACCCCAAAAACCATGCCTCGGCTTCATTTTCATGTTTCGAATTAAGTTTAACGCCATGCGCAAAGCTCCAAGTGCGGGTGGTAGACCCCAATGCTTCACAGCGTCCTGCTAGGATGTCCCCCAGAAAGTTGAACGTGCGCTCGTTCCTCCCAGGTCATCGCGATTGTTTGATTTTATTTTTTCCCTTGTGGATTCTAGGATCTGCTTTGATTGCCTAACACCATATGTCCTCAACAGTGTACTTTGTAGAGAGGGGCAGTGTCATTGGGAATGGAGGTTGACGGGACCATATCGTTGGTTCGCAAGTCTTCATGTTTAAGTCGCAGGAAGGAATATGTATAGGTGGGGATGTGTTTGTCAGTGGGGTCTTTTGTCTCGAGTTTTTTTTCCTTCGTCTTAAGGGTTAATCTATCTCTTTGGAACAAAGCGACAGAAGGAATTAGTCGGGTAAGGCCGGGAAATTATGTCCTTCATTCTTTAAGACACCAGGCCGAGATAACGCCCAGTAACGCGGCGAGCACAATACTCACTGATAGGTCTGATAAGCAGACCCCGGGTTGGTGGGTTGTTTGAACTACCATGGAAGTCACGAATTCAAGAAAGTCACAGTGTCGTGACTCGATGAGTTCCAGTTATGATCTTCAGCTTCGTGAAGTTTGGTTGGCAACTGCAAACACTTGTTTAAACCTTTCTTCCACGACGCTCGCTACGCCATATGCCTTCTTCTTCTCGCAACATACCATTCCACTAAGCTCAACGCGCAAATTCCATAAGTGATAAGGAAAATCGAGACTAACGCGTCCTCAAGCTGCCCAATATGCAATCACTAGGCTGCTATTTTTACGGTCAGTAATTGATGCCTTTGACTAGTTGGTTGAATGACCCTGATCCTCGTCAATGAATAGAATCTCCCGACATCAACGCAAGCTGCGAAATATGACGAAGCTGTCTCCCCTACCTTCTATTTCACGTTATCTACTTTATCGGAGGGAGGCCCTGGTTCAATGATAGAGAAGAACAAGGACTCGTTTATTTTCGTACACTCTCCCTGACTATCTTGGTTAATTTGAAAGGCACGGTGCTGATAACCAGTTCCTTCGAATTCTGTGCCTTTATCTTATTGGAACACCGGAATAGTTATGCGATAGTACGGCTATGGTGGTGAAGACACCGTCAATTCAACTAGAGTGGCCCTCCTGAATTACGAGAGCAGGCTGCAAGTACCCACACTGAGCAAGATCATTCTATGTAACTGTCAATTTACTAATGCTAAATAGGGACGGTCATTATCTAGCCTTAGACTTTTAGCTGTTGATCAAGGCCCCGGGGGTCTGCTATATCGTATGTGCCCTGGGCGGGTATACGTCATGGTTGTTTGCAGCAAATTCTTACTACCTGTAAGTACTTATGCTCACGCTCAGGCCTTTAGACCACCTGAAATTGTACAACTACTTGGCACTGGGTTATCTACGGTGACTTGCGATGCATCTCCTAGATTTGAACGGTTCTCTATGTCTTGGACTTCACTCAGCAGACTTGCATTTGCGGTCTTTTGACGCCGGAATCTGCTTCTCTGTGATCTATCATCAGTGTAATGACCACATGATCAGCGTTTGAAGGCAGCACCCCTTCCAAGGATGGAACTTCAACCACCTCCGACCAAGATCGAATAGTAAACGGTTTCTTTGCTTCCGAAGATTAGGCCCTAAGAGTCTTGTGTATAAATTGGTTCTGGTGTTCATCTCACTCCCAGCCACCCTGTCTCTACTGCCCTTGTATCCACCCTTGCATTGCCCGGAATGAAGATCGTCGCCATACTTCTTACATCCGTTGCTCTTCTTCCGTCTCTTTCTCTTGGGGTAACCCTTGCGTACGACACGGTTTACGACAACGCCAAGGGTTCCTTGGCCACTATCGCTTGCTCCGATGGAGCCAATGGCCTCCTTACGCGAGGTTATAAAACGTTTGGCGATCTACACCATTTCCCCAATATTGGTGGCGCAGAAGCTGTAAAAGGGTGGAATTCACCAAACTGCGGCAGTTGTTGGGAGGTGACTTATAAGAATGCAGTGGGGGTATCTAAAACCATCTCGGTGGTCGCGGTTGATGTCTCAACTAAAGGTTTCGTACTTTCGCGAGCTGCTATGGATACTCTCACCAACGGGAACGCGGTGCAATTTGGCCGAGTGGAGGTGACGTCGAAACAAGTAGCAGCTTCAGTTTGTGGCATCTGAAAGGTAGGATCCCCCGTTTGTAAAGACGCAAGTCAATTGATTTTTTCTTTCAGCAAGGGGGAGAGTTGGAATTGGACGGAACCTGAACTAGTACAGACATACAATACATATCAACAAACTTTTTAGCAGCAGCATGCTTTGTAGGTCGGGGGTGAGGATGGTTACGTTCCGAAGACATGGAAATTATGGTATTAGGGTATCAAGAGTATATATAAATTGTTCATCGTCGTTCCCTAACCTTCAGCCAGACGACCCCGATAACCCCAACGCCAAAACCTGCAATAAAAGCAAATAGCACAAGAACGTCCCGATAGTAATTATTTAGACCAAATCCAAAGAGCTGGAGGTGGGAATTAGCTTGAAAGACGGAAATCTTGGCATATAGAAATCACCAAATTCATGATCAAACCCGCTGATATATTGACGGGGACACCCTGGAGTGTATCCTCTATCATAAGCCCAGAGCCGACCTCGTTCACAGATAATGCCTCCAAGGTATATTTGAGAGGGCAAAGCCACTGTAGCCACCGAAGGACAGGCGGGATGGCATTGAGATGGACGAAGAACCCAGCAAAAGTCATTTGATAAAGAGCGGACAAAGCAGAGAGGAGGATTGCAACACCCCCGTTGTGAAACAAAGTGCCAAGAAGAAAGTTCTGGTAATTAAAGTTAGATGTGACATTTTCGGAGGTCCTGCAACTCACGAAAAGAGTCATCGCAAGACTGTATAATACAAGAATGAACAAGAACTTGAAATAGTGAGCAGCGTCGTGGGCGAGGCCTGCCATCCAATAGGTACTGTTTGTTTGACCAATCGTGAGCTTAAATTTTCAACACGAGTGATATACCTACATTGTTGACACGATGATTGTTGGGACAAGTCTCAGCGGGACGACATCAAAGAAGAAACGAGACAGCAACCATGCCGTTGGACTGGTCGAGGATCGCCGTTAGTCAAGGATAATATACGCAGATGAAGCATACCTGTAATACATGCTAGAGCGTTCCCGCAAGAAAAGTGGGCGGATTTCTACTATGTTGTATAGCGCGCTCAATGAAGAAAATGCAATGAGGGCACCCTGTGGACATCAAGTGAAGAGGGTCGGTTAGATTGTATCCCTTAAGGTTGATGACTGAAGACTTACGAGGAAGAAGAGACAACCGACCCTCGACTGGAACCCTGCGATCGTGGTGTCTGTTTTGAAATACAGACCACCTAATTCCCGGGCGAAGTCAACTACAGATGTCAGTTGCTTAATGGAGTGAACGTACCGCAAAAGACCCCAAGAATACCAGCTACAATGACGTGGGTAACGAATAAGGTTTTATCCCTTGTGTCGAGGACGTCAGTGTTTGCTTTGTCACGACAAGACAGAATTTAGCGAACCTCTTCAGTATTTTCCATTCCCGGCCAGACAAAAATTGAAGTTGGGTTAAAAAGGTCGTCGCGTATCTCGACCTTGTTCTTGGAGTTCGCAAAATGGGTTTTGATTCCTCCAGAGTCAGTTCTGAAGCCTTGGAGTGGATCTGTTCCGACTGGATGGGAGCTGGGATCTTTTCTGACAAGTCTACGTCGTGATTTTGACTGCTACCGGAAATATCGTGAGTACGATGGAGCTGGAAGAGGGACACATGTGGATCGCTAGCGACCTCCAAAAGATAGTCTGCCACGTTGTAGCCCTGTTGGTACGGAGGAACTACCCCAGATGCAGTATTTGTAAAGTATTCTGAGGGAGCTAACTTTCCTGGTCCAGAATAGAGTGCACGACCGTGAGCTAGGAGAAGTATAGAATCAAACGATTGATAGAGCTGTGAGCTGGGTTCCCGACCTTATCAATACACAAGGGATGAGAGGGACTAATTGGGTGTCTCACCTTGGTTGATGAATAGATGCTATAACGGGTATCGGGTTGACTGGATCATGGGCTATCGCATGGAGAACCTTCGCAATACGTGATGCAGAAACAGAGTCAAGACCTGAGTGTGATAAGTACCTACAAGTGGAATTAATTGGTAAGGTAAATACCTGATGTTGGTTCATCTAAAATGAGGATATCTGGACGGGAGATAAGTTCCAACCCAATGCTGACACGTCGCATCTCCCCACCACTGATCCCCCTCACTTTACCCCCGCCGACATCACCATTATATCCTATCCTTACATCTTTTATTGAAGAAATGCCTAGCTTGGACATCAACTCGTCAACCATTTCGCGTTTCTCCACATCTGGTACGTTTTCTGGAAGACGAAGTCGAGAAGCGAACAACAGAGCCTCGTAGACCGTCAGAGTTGGGGGCAAGACGTCTTGTTGCGGGACAAAGCCGATACGTGGTGTAGCCATTCTTCCATCAGTAGAGAGAAACTTGACCTTTCCCGTGATGATACCAGATTTATTCTTCCCCGCTAAAATTTCAACGAGTGTAGTTTTCCCGGCACCTGTGTAAGAATTAAGGTGTCGCGAAATGTGGGTCATGTTTTGCATTTACATACCACTGGGCCCTAGAATGGCCATCATTTGACCCGCGGGTACCCTTCCACTAACATTGTCTAGGATGACCTTGTCGTCGTTCGACCCCCCCGCACCCCTTCTCTGCAGCCAACCAACCCAGGGTATATTGCTGGAACTAGGCACAGCATAAGTCACGTCATCCCATTCAACGTTGACTTTGTATCCTCCAATCTCATCCGTTCGAGCCTTCCGGGCGGCCTTCTGACCTAGGCAACCCCACACGAGCAATGCTAGAGCTATGAATGCTAGTCCTCCTACGACAGCCAATCCGGCAATGACACCCCCACCGAGCGATTTCCCACCTGATTCGTTAAGAGGTGTATCCGTCACATTTCCATTAGCGTCGATGATACTTTGTCGAACGCATTCCCCGAATGAGCAACCATTGAGAGTGAGGCCTGACGTGCCGAATAGTTCCCGAAGTGTGTCTTGTTTGAAATTACATGTCGCTGTGTTGGTGTCAGGATTCACTACGCCACACTCGATGCCCAGTGTGCCTGTAAGTCCGTTTATAGCACCAGTGAGATTGGTAAGAGGGACACCTCCACAAAAGGTCGCTCCAGGTCGACAAGTGCACTGAAGGTTTTGGCAGTTCCAATTGGCGCTTGATCCCTCATTTCCGATATCTTGAGTACAAGAATCAGCATGGCAGTAAAACTGTTCAATGCCTGCATAGAATAAATGTGCGTAGACGGAGCCAGCTGAACCAAAAGCGGTGACATTGGGTATTGGTGTGAGGGCGGGTTGTAAGGTACGGATAATATTGAGAGTCGATGCTAAAGGGTAAAGAGCTTGTAGTGTAGGGTTCTAAATCAAAGTCAAGGTGATTGAACAATCAGAGGAAGGGCGGGTGCGCACATCAACCCTACAGCTCATTTGGCTGCCAGCCCAAACTCTAGGCGAAGTATTGCAGGTTATGGTGTTATTCTGAACCCCTTGCGAGCTGACAATGTCAGGATTCGAGGGCGCTTTCCCGGAGGAGGCAAATGCGGACTGGCATGCGCTTGCACTCTGACAAACGTTACATCCGGTCCCGGTCCAACCACTCTCGCATGAACATCCACCCGCGGTAAGGTTTGCGAATACATCAGAGATTGGAGCCAATGGACGCTGTAAACCCTGAAAAATGTCACCGCCGCAAGCAGGCTGAGAGCATGTGGCTCCACCAAAGCCTGTAGGACAGGCACAGCTTGAGCCATTTTGAAAACCGTAATTTTCACAAGATTGTGCTGTAACCAAAGTGAGCAGTAGCAAAGTGAACCCAAAACTATGCGACTTCGAAACCATTTTCGAGGGTGGAAGAACGTTGGCGAAAGTGAATTTTAGGGGCTTCAAAGGTGAAACATGGGATGGTTCCAATTGGATAGGCAGTTTGGAGCCTGAAGGAACCTAAGGAAAGGCGAAAAGGAGTAAAACTTTGAGTGATCCCTGAAGCTAAAGCCCCAATAAAGTCGCCTGATCTAAGTGCCCTGAGCCTCTCATTCGATTATGTAATACATGTAACACGTGTATGTACTGACAAAGAGACCTTAGGTATCCATATTAGTCCATATTGATACAGTCAGTCATCTTGAATACTTGTGTTCACTGGTCCTTGCCTACATCCTTTCTCTCGACATGTTTGATAAGGTATGCTCTTGAACTTACGGGGCCTCTCAATTAAACAACTGCTGCTCTGGTAGATCTCATCTCTGTGGTCCTCAAAACCATCAACGGGCGACAAACCCTACGACGCGACGGATCCGAAAGTGAACCCCCTTAACCCTGAAGGTCTGAAACCGTGTGTCTTCTTCATATGACTACTTGTATTCTAGCTTAACACACCCACTACTAGCTGTTGCGCATGTCCCCAGACAAAATCCGCTAGAGACGACTGCTTCTTGAAATTCGACTCGACAGAAGCCAGCGAAAAATGCAAGGACGTTGTCGATAACCATCTGGCGTGCATGCGTGCATTGGGATTTAAGATCTGAGTAGTTCCCATCTGTTACTTATGTGTGAAACTTTTGTATAATCCCAACTCAGCGACAGCCACTAAATTTTAGATCCAAATTTTATAAACTCATACTTCTGCCGCATATTCTCAACTCCACATCCCAACTCCTTTCCACCGTTTCCCCGCTATCAGCTTTGAAATCAGCCATGATCCGTTTGTATTGTATTGTCCTTCCAAGACCCTCCAAGGCCCTAGGNNGGCCCTAGGCAGCGTAAATTTGGCCACGTGGCTCCCCTCAAAGTTATTTGTTTGGCACATTTGCTATAACCAAACAACGGCCTGGGAGTGAGGCAACCAACTTAGTTGACGTCGTAGGTAAGTGCTCAACATCTTTTCAGGGTGGTTTCTAATGGTTTCCTAGGAGCTCTTATATACCCCGTCTTCGCTGTCTTTTCTCTACTTCTAGCCGCTAGGACTTCCCAATATAATGACCTCATAAATGCACGGAGCTTTTTATATACTTCAGGTTAAATTAACTAACCCGCCAGGCGCGGCAATAACAAAGGGCACGACCTACGGATATATGGAGGATGTGTAGATATGGAGGTGTGTTTCCCTACACACACAAGTGCCATCACCCTTGTTGGGCGTGTTCTAATAGATAGGTATAAATAGAAGCTGATTTGAGGCACGTGGAGGAGTCAAACTTTCGCTGAGGTTTTTTGGCCGTTTGCTGGCGGCTACACCTCTTGTCTTGACTTGGAATGCAGAGGGATCTCACCCATCACGCGGCGTATCTTCCCAGGGGTAAATTTATTTTCTTATCTATTGCCCCAAACCTTTGACTAAGTTGGAAAATTGACCGACTTCTTAAACCCCCCCTTTTTATCTAAGGCTTTCATTTTCAAATGGAAGCTTCAATCCCCCCCTTTCCTTTGACTGCTCCTATGAACCAAAATATGGATGACCACAATTCTGCGAGCCATGTTGACGAGTGCACCACTCCGCGTGAAGATGTATCCACCATGCGAATAGTCGCTTTCCCCAAGCCGGAAGGTGTTCACGAGGACAAGTATAATAGCACCATCCGTCCAAAAGGAGTGGAAATGAACCGATCGATAACCCAGGAAGCTCGAAATCTGGCAGCTGCAGGATATGAACATCTCGAAGCGGAGAAGATCAAAACCGGAGCCCCTGCCGCAGGCTTAGCGAATCTAGATATACAAGAACACCATCTTCCATTCACTAGCCTGGAAAAGACCTTCGAGACATCCATCGAAACAAAGGATGCGGGACAATCTTTTGGGTTAACTTCGGAAGAGGCTAAAGCTCGACTTCAGCGTGATGGCCGTAATGTCCTAACACCTCCCAAGAAGAAATCTGCGTTGAGAAAGGTATCTCCTCTATTTTAAGAAAACTATGTTCAGCCTTACACGGATCTATAGTTCTTCGACCGTTTAATGACCATGTTTAATATACTTCTGATGGTCGCCGGTGTACTTGAATACGTCCTTCTTGGGATTGACTTTAAGGTACATTTTATTTTACCCCCTTTCCCACCACTTAAGCTTATATGTCCATATCATTCCAGAACAACTTCCAAAATACATATCTTGGGGGTATTCTAATCCTGGTCGCATTCATCAACGCCTCCATCGACTTTTATCAGATACAAAAGTCCGAAGCTATCCTTGCTTCGTTCCTTGCCATGATCCCCCCATCATGCCGTGTGGTGCGAGATGGAACAATCATGTCCATCGCCGCTGCCGAATTAGTCAAGGGTGATATCGTCTTACTTGTAAGTCACGAGAGGAATTATTTCGATGGGCCCTCTCACCAAGCTTTTTATAGCGCACAGGGGATAAAACCCCAGCGGACCTCCTTTTATTTTCATCTGCGGATCTCAAGGTCGATAATAGTAGTCTGACCGGGGAGTCTGAGCCCCAAGAGAGGTTTCCTATGCCCGATGGCTCCAAATCACGTCCGCCTGATGCAGAAAACCTGGTTGGTATATATCTCTTTTCTTGGTATGATAGTCTAACTGTATTTCAGGTATTCAATTCGACCCTTGTCGTTAATGGTGAAGGGTGGGGCAGTAAGTAGTTCTAGTATTAACTAATCTTTGGGATCTCATGGTTTGTTATAGTTGTTGTGCGCACAGGAGACAACACATTCATCGGTAGGCGGTTCCCAAGTTGTAATATCTTTTGTGGCATTGAACGGTAGATATCATGCAGGCCAAATTGCCAGTCTGACCGGAGGAGAGAATGGAAATGAAAGCCCTCTTTCTAAAGAAATGTACGCCCCCAATAGATAAGTATGGATCCTGCTGAACGAAAGCTCATTAGTGGACGGTTCGTCGTGACAATTTCTTGCATAGCAGTCGTTTTCGCTATCGTGTTCTTCGCTGTCGGTATCACGACGGTTTACAAAGGAAAAGCCGCTCAAACTGTAACCTTCGCTGTCTCAATTCTCGTAGCCTTCGTTCCCGAAGGGCTTCCATCCGTTGTCACGCTTTTACTGTCGATTGCAGCAAAACGCATGGCTAAACAAAATGTACTTGTCAAAGATTTACAAGGTGTTGAGACCCTTGGTTCGTACACTCATGTCGATAAATTTATGGGAACCAACTGATTCGTCCCAAAGGATCGGTAATATTGTTCCACGACTATGGAACCTCAATCCTCTGACTTTGGTTTCCCAGTTGACTCTTCTGGCAACGGATAAGACAGGCACCCTGACAAGAAATCAGATGACGGTACGCTTTCACCAAGAGTGGCCATTGTAGATTCTGATTCTGTGCCCAGGTGACCAACCTTTGGAGCGGGGGGAAAATGTACACAGCGTTCCAGGTATGGTCTCCCGATATTTTGTTAGCAAGATTTATTCAATCCTATGTCTAGTCTAACAATGACGATGAGGACACTGCTCCATTTACCATTCACGCTTCCGGGATGAAAGAAATGGTCGACATCGCAGCCCTGAATTCCCGAATTAAGTTTGATAAAACCGATGTTCCATTCGATCAGCGGGCAATTCTCGGGGACGCAACCGAGACAGGTTTGACTCGTTTCGCAGGCCGCTCATTGAGCTTAGACTATGATGCGCATCTCAAGCAATATCCCAAGGTGTTCGAAGGTATTCATTCGCAATGCCCTTTTTGTCGAGGTCGACTGACTCCTTAGGAAGTGCCGTTCAATTCAACGAACAAATGGGCTTTAGTTATTGTACGTCTCCGTCTTTCTACTCTTTCCAGTCATTGACCTTCCTCTTAGCTTAATAAGCCCCACGATTCTGGAACTTTGACTTCTTATATTAAAGGCGCTCCAGAACGTGTCTTAGCCAAGTGCTCAACATATCTCAAGAATGGTGTCCTGGAACCCATCACCGAAGAGTTTAAGGCATCTTATGATGATGCATACAATGTTAGCCCCTCGTCCACATCACCCCTAGATCATATTTAACGTGACATTGTTTTACCGCTCGGGCAGTACATGGCATCCAGGGGCCATCGTGTGATTGCGTGTGCACAAGCCCTGCTTGATGAAGCCCAATATCCTGCCAGATATCCATTTTCCAAGAACAACGTAAATTACCCCAGCTCTAATTATTGTTTCGTCGGCTTGGTGTCTCTCGAAGACCCCCCAAAACATGGGGTGCGTGAAGCTATCGGTAAACTCAGACTTGCAGGCATCAAGGTCATGATGGTGACGGGTATGTCAATCTTTCAAGGGCTTACCTTTTTAGAGACTTACATGTTGTGGATGCTTACTAGGTGATCACCCGAAAACAGCAGAAGCAATTGCCAGGAAAATTAATTTGATGCTTGGTGACACCAGAGAAACTCTGAGTGAAAGGACCGGTCGTCCAATCGACGATATATACCCTGATGAAGTAACTGCGGTGGTGGTTCACGGAGATGATATTGATAGTCTCGAGGGCTGGCAGTGGGACCAGAGTAAGCATACATGTGGGATCAATTGCCTTCGGATTCTGATGCCTTCCTCAGTTTTTAGCAAACAGGAAATCGTTTTTGCAAGGACTTCACCAAAACACAAACTTGAAATAGGTGGGCCGTTTCGATCATGAATAATTTGACGAGTCTTGATCTAGTAATTTTAGTGAAGCATGCACAAGCGCTGGGCCATGTCGTCGGGGTGTAAGTATGCTTTCCTCCGTTAGAGACTGTCTAATACTCAACTGCGGACAGTACTGGTGATGGGGTTAACGACGCACCTGCCCTCAAGAAGGTAGGCGCTCGTGCTGTATTGTGATGGTGTCTTTTTCTCAATTTAGATTAGGCGGATCTTGGAATCGCCATGAATATATCTGGCTCAGATGTTTCCAAAGAGGCCGCGAATATGATCCTATTGGGTAAGTCTGGTGTCAGGCCTGGAGTACATTTATTCACATCCCTTTGGATACCCAGACGATAATTTTGCTTCTACAGTCAGTGAGTACCCGATGTCTTGCGTCTCTTCTTTTGTCTTATCAGTGGGTAGATGGAGTTGCCGAAGGCCGTCAGATATTCGTTAATCTCAAACGTTCAATCCAGTAGGTTACTTCCTTTTATTCTGTATCCCTGCCTTACGCAGCCGTTGGACAGATATACCGTCACACATAGTACACCGGAAGTTATACCCCAATTACTTTGTGAGTCCGAGTGATCGAGGTGCCCCTCCCTTCTCACCGCAACGCAGACGTCGTCCTACCTATACCCCTGCCACTTTCTGCTATCCTCATTCTCGTTATTGGTATGATCCCTTGCCCCTTCTTCGCTGCACACCGGTTTAACCGGGCTTAACAGATCTTGGATTTGAATTATGCGTTGCTGTAAGTCCCACTATGTGCAAGTTTGTATATGTGTTCAAAATGCTTCCAGCTATCTTTTGCGTGGGACAAACCGGAAACTGCAGACGGTCTCATGCGTATGAATCCACGAAAACCTGGTCTGCTACAAATAGACTTCATATATCATATACAAGCTAATGGATATCAATAAAGTGAATGATCGTTCCATAATGGCATTGAAGAAAAGAGCACTTCGCCGTACCAAAACATTGCGTCGGGACTCGGAAACACAGCAATCCATTTATCCTAGTTATATATCTGCTATGGTGACGAAACTCAGGGTCCCCTTTACTCGGACATTCTGGGAAGATCTAATGGAAGACTCGGATGACGAGAATTTGGTTGACAGGGGATTGCTCAGTTATGCCTATCTGGAAGCTGGGGTTATTGAAGTACTCGGAGCGTACGTACCCTCCTATCACGAGCATGCAACACATGACAGAATGTTGTTGCTCATTAGGCTTATTGCATACTTCGTGGTATTCTACAAGAATGGTTTCACTCCGCGTGAACTTCAGAAAACGCAGTCACTCGGAAGTATGTACCAATCTGCTGAAAGTTCCTCCATTGATTAAAAATCTCGCCACCACAGTATACTACTTGTCATCAAGTCCGGACTTCCACAATAGCAGGGGTCAAGTGATAACGGCTTCGCAGCAAATCGATGCACTAGCGCAAGCACAATCCATCTTCTATCTCTCTGTGTTTATAGCCCAATGCTTCAACGTTCGTATCACTCCACCCCATTGTCTACGGGCAACAATAACATCCGTCATTCTGTAGGTCTTTGCCGTCAAGGCTAAGATGTCTTTCCCGGTCGGTAGACGCGCGGTTAGCAACAAATGGAACTTCGCCGGAATATTGGCAGGTGCTGTCCTGGGAATGTTCATCGTTTACACACCACCGCTTCATGTCGTGTTCGGCGGTTCATTCCATCTTTCTCCACTCTATTGGCTTATCTCGGTTGGGTTTGGCGTGCTCTTGTTAGTCTGGGCGTCCATCAGAGTTGTGTTGCTACGGAAATCAATGGAGCGCTCCAGGGTAAAGGATATTAAGGGACTTATGATGTGTAAGTCTGTCGCCCGTCTATTACCTTCCCTGAACTCATGGCCTACCTTTAGTCCCAACAATGAGGACAATGAGCATGAGGTCGCGAGGACACTGAATTCCGTTAACTACTTCCTCGCCATGTATTTTAACATATGTCACACCAAACTTGAACTGCTCTACAAACGATACACCCACGACGTCGTGAACACGGCTTCAAACCGCCTTGCCATAGAAGAAAATATCATCGGCGGTTCTTGTGAGATCACATACACGCCCGTCAACACAGGTAGCACCAAACCGCCCAGGGCTTTTCCAATCTTGAGATATCGTTTCCTCTTTCTGTTTACAGCCAGAGAGCCTTTCGTTCCCCACCGTCCCATAAAAGTATCTTTGAGCCATGCATTCCAAATGATGGTTGTTCCATCCACCATATGTAAGACTACGGAGCCAACCAGCCCACCGTAGAGGATCCAACTCCTTATAGGCCAGTTCTGTAGTCCCAGTTTAACGAATTCGTAATCGAGCTCAGCGGGTCCGAGGCTGGAAATGGGTGCCGTTGCCGTTGTGGGATCGACGCGATGCGTCATGAAATGAATGGGGAGGAAGAGGAAAAAAGTGGCATAACCAGTCCAGGTATGCATGGAGGAAAGAGGGCGTGGGGGTGATCCTCGACTTGACAGAAGCCTTTTGGCGATTCCTGACAATGAATGGATGGCCAAGGGCCCTAAGAGCAAATATGTTTCACCGAACCCTGTCTGGTAATACTCCCTGCCTAACAACTAGCCCCTTGGTGAGCCTGTGAAAACAAATAAATTGACATGAACAACGAACCATGGTGTCAGATGACAGCGATGACCCACCGAAATTGGCGATGGCTGGAGCACTGAGATGGATGAGAACGAATGTTGTGAGAAATGGTGCAGATCCATGAGCGAGTTTAGTTAAATATGGTAGGAGGTTTTGGCGAAAGGAACCCGTTCGACCATCAGCACCTTGAGAGCTTGAAGGTGAATTAGGCATAGTGAGAATCCTGAAGAAGTAATTCCTGATCACTGGGGTGGTCGTTGAGCTTGAACGTTGGCAGGCGGAGTAGGAAATGCTAATGTAAGGAACATGGCTCTCCAACGGCTTCTTCATGCTGCCTTCACCAACCACGAGCGCTGCCGGGGCCGGGCCTAGCACGTACCCCTCCACCTTCAACTCGCAATCATTTCTTCCCCAAAACCAAAACCAACAAGACCACTCCCACTCTCTCCATCAAGGCGCGGACCCGAACTCTCCTGACTTCTTCAGACACAACATCCGCTTCGTGCATGAGACCGTAGGCCGACTTCAAGCATTAGCGCGTAGCGCCTTACAAGGAATGTATGTACGATGTACCCTCATCCTAAGCGGAATAAATCACTCACCTGTATGATATAGACAGAATGCTTATCACCCCGGGAACAGCCCGGCACAGACAGAAGGTATGCACCCCCTCACTTTATCCCCCCCTCCCTCGAATCTCATCAAGACACCCAGCCGATCTTGCCACACTCAAGCAGACGCTCCGAGTTGTGTCCGACATGATGCGAACTTCAGGAGTCGGCGCGCTCCCGCTCCTGCCCATGCCCATGTCCGATGCCGACACGCCATTCCTCCCACCGTCAGAGCAGGAGATGCTCGCGGAGGCAAATAGGTCCATCCAGGTGCTGTACGACAGGCTAAAACGGAGTCAGGACAGTGCTGCTGTGGTCGCCAACCTCTTGGGTACACCCGATCGTGGTAGATGACGCATAACAACCTCCAGCGCAGTCGGGTATGTCCTTTTTTGTTTTGTTTTGTCATCTGGCCCCTTTCACTGCCAAATATGTTGACGACGTCTCGGTGACTAGCCAGCGACTGGTGCCCACCCACATGTCTATAAGTACATCCCGCCCTCAGGAGCCCCCACAGCAATGCAGGAAATATGTTCTAGACATCTCTAGTTTGCATATTTACTTGCCTATTGTATTCTTAGCTGCTTCTTGGATCACGCCCAGCAGGCAATGTGGAGTCCTAGTTCTATGAACAAACCACATACAAAATGCACTAGTTTTTTAAAGAAATTCACTAAATGATTGTATTAAGAATCAGACAGCACTTTCGATTTCCGACCCCTACTGCGTCTCAACAATTAGAGCGAGTGACTTAGGATCGGGCGAGATGGCTGTTGCTTCACCTCATGACAGTGCGAGAGCATCCCTGTCAATGAGATAAGGTGGAAGAATAGACGAGCTTGCCAAGGCAGCATTAGATTTAAGCAAGGCTGTTGTACGATCTTATATAACGCACTCACACGTAAGTTTGCCTTTTCTGTCGGTTCATGTATATGGTTGATCCTCTTGTGATTAGTGGCGGGAAATGTCTAGTATACGAGATTGCTCTTGTGACTACAATATAAACCCTTGCCTAGCATTCGAAATCCAAAACTGTACTCCGAAGGAAGGGCGTGGCTCAGTCCGAGAAACAATCCCCAATCTAGGACACACTTGTTCCAGGGATATGACATTGTGGACATTCTATGAAAACGGTGTCCCTTCGGCCTCCGGGTCCTTTGGCCTCTGACTTCAGTATTATCGCTCTCGTCACGACATTCCGCCTGGTTCGGAACAGGCAGGTGTCAAGTTCGATGAAAGCACGGACTCGAAGTGGCACTTGCCGTTTTCCAGTGGTCACTGATAAGGCCAGAACAAGAATATCTCAAGAAGGTTCGCTTTTTGCCGAGTGTGCAAAGGTGATGGGGCTTGTGGCGTCACCCATCTATAGCGAGCTTTTGGACCGCAAACCGGTATCCCTGAAGAAGGTCATAAGCCGCTGGACGAATACGAGAAATTTTGGGCCCGTATCCCAAGAGAGCAGCCGAGGTGTCTCGCCACGTTAGTCAGCAGGCAAAAGCTATACAAGGGTAGTGACGGGGCCGTCGCTCCTTACTCTCAACTTCATCTTTGTTACGGCCAGCATGAACTCTACCTCGGACAGAAGTTTAACGATATGTGATGCAGAAGTGTATGATTTACTCAACGAAGCCCCCCAGCTTGGCGAGGTCGATAACCCCGCCATTACCGCCTCGAAGTGCCACGGGCCTCGAGAATATTTGAGCCTTTCTGGGTATCTCGATATTAACTATGCCTCCGCCGAGGGCCAGATTTTCCCGAGTGTAGAATCGCTCCAAAGTCTCGCCGACATCTGTATCAAGGTCGATCCCTCGAATCCAGAAAATGCCATTTGCAACAGGTTGAAAACTATCAACGAGGAACTGGCGCCCCTCAGCCGGCCTAGCAAGGTTCTCATCGGTATGTTACAGAAAAACATTGTTCGGTGTCTCCCCACTGGTGAGAATGCCGCCATGAGCGCGCAGGGCGAGGCGCCAGTTTTGCTCGGCCGCAGTGTTTGTGGGTTG